>CM032232.1:60905000-61097500 GCA_019009955.1 Riptortus pedestris
TTTCTGAGTAAATTGCATTGCTGAGTCGGTGGTACTTCTTTCTTTAGAGATGAATAGTTTTTAACAAGCTATTTCATGCCTTCATGGAACTCAGCCACGCTCCCACGATATGAAGAAGTTGAAAGATTACTTGGAGCTTTAAACTAAGTTAGGTTATCTAAGAAGTTAGGTCATGACTCAATAAAAAAGTATCTTATGCAAGCGGCTGCATCTCATGACTTCATGCTTAATGGGGCGAAGAGTGATTTTTAAAATACTTTGCCTAATAACTCTGAAGCCAACTGTAAATTTATCTATGAAGATTTCTTTTTTATTATATGACCTTTCAGAATAGTGAAAGGAATTTAGAAAAGAAAGGGGCTCGAGTTATCCAGGCTTGAATTAGCTAGTGAGATTAAGTTGGTAATTCTAAAGTCCTTAGTGTGAGTTCAATTCCCACCTAATTAATAGGAATTTATTAAATGCCGAACTCATTAAATAAAATTTATATCTCGCCCTAACTAGCTTTAGTAGCACAAAGTGGACCCAAATAAATAGTAATAACGACAACAAAACAAAGTCCGTCACGCCGGGGCTGCGTAAACTAAGCAGATTTTCCTCGTGAAGTTTAGTAATAGATAAATCTACATACTGGTAGCACATCACCGTGAATATTAATTGAATAAATACAAACGGAAACAAGAAATGTTTCAGCCAATTTCAATAACCTGTCAACAGGAAGCATTAGAAAACCTTAAGACGGAGGGGGGGGGGGTCACCAGAACTTATTTGCGTGTATCTCGTATAAGAAAGGTCTCTTGAATACAATATTTGATATTTAAGCTTCGAATAATGTGGTTTATTATATAATATAGTATTGTTTATGTAAAATGAGAAGAAGTGGGGTTTGCTGAAGGCTGAAAACTGAAAAATGCAAATATCTTGGTTAATATTCAAGATAAAGAATAAATGTATATAATAATAATTATAGTACATTTAATTTTCAATAAGATTAGGTCTATACAACTTTTCGATCTGACGTATAATAACGGAGTTATTTTGATTTATCTAACCTCCCATGGGTTGGTTTCAACCGTTAACGAACTTGATCTTTCTTTTTACATAAAACGACTAGATATCGAGTTTGGTAACGATTAAACAATAATTGTGACCGCTAAAGCGGTAACAGACATATATATACAGTTTTGAACGGACCGCATTTCCGTCATTTACTAAGTATGGATCGATGGACATTGGAAAAAAAATTTTGAAAAACGCGTCATGAGTACATCCTCAATAGCTGATATCCCTTGAGGGAAATCTGCTAAAAGCACCAACTCTGTACGCGTAATATCCTTCGTCTTAAAATAAACACGTAATTTAATGAAATAAATTAAAATTTAAAATTTTACTTATTTCCTGATTCATTATATTTAGGACCAACTCATAAAAAGAGCCGAAGTGCTTGAGCTAACTAAACACAAGTTATTTTTATTTTTTTTTTTTTTATGAAATTAATGAAAACAAAATATTTTGTACACTTTTGTAATTCCAATTGCAAAAATATTAGGCTAGCTTTATTATTATTATTTATTTGAGGTGCCGCTACAATGTCGATTCATCTTTTAACATAATTTTACAAAATTAAATAAATATTAAAATTTTTTCAAAGCTAAATTTTACAAATGAACAAAATAAATAGAACCATGCCGCTACAATGGCGATTCATCTTTTAACATGTTAGAGTATAATTTTACAAAATTAAATAAATATTAAAATTTTTACAAAGCTAAGTTTTACAAATGTAAAAAATAAATAGAATGGACAAAACTAAATATACATTGTTAATATGTTTGCAACATGAGGGGAAAAAACAACTATAAATAGTCAAACTGGAAGGAGGAAAAACTTATATTCTACGTACAGTGCTTGCTATATATAATTTTCTTAATGGTAAATAACAGCTTTTATATTTCATCAAATAATCCGTTATTTCTTAAATACTTAAAAACATTATCTGTAAATTGGCTACAGTCGGCAAGTAGTTAGCATAAATTTGTGGGCCATGGGCACGTTTTTACTTGTGTGCAGTCAGTTAGTATGTGTTTTACAGTCAGCGTAGCGACAGGCTATCAGATTTCTACGGATATTATCCGTCTTGATCTTCCCTGAACTCATTATCGTGAGTACAACCTCAATAACTGATTTCCATTAGGGGAAACCTCTTAAAAAAATAAGAAAGGGATTTAGGAGAAACCTGCTTAAATAAAGTGAGGAAAGTAAAATATTCGAGAGGGTTGATAAAGCGTGTAGAAATATACCCAAGGGAATGATAAGAAGAGACGAACATTAGCCTATTAGCGGGGACATCTTGGCAAATGGAATGGAGGGAGTGGGTGATATCTCACATGGCAGAGCAGCCTAACTCTAAGGCAAAGGGGTAGTAAGGTATTTCCCAAAGGGCTACCTGTCTAATATGGGCCCTTTCTTCCTACCTTTAATTTAATCCTCAAATAGCCTATTTACTTTACACTATACCACCTTTTAATCAACTATACACCCACATATTCTCTCAAATATATATATATATATATATATATATATATATATATATATATATATATATCCGTTATTTTTAGTCGCTTAAGGAAAATCTGCTTTTGGGTTATACGCAATTGTCGAAAAATGTCTTAAAATCTATCGATCATACCCACGAAATTGATGTCTTTTCAAAGTACACGCACATATGTGATCAAGATTGTTGTGGCGGAAATCCGACCAGAAGGCGGGGGATTTGGAAAATTCAAAACATCTACGTTATTATGCCATAGATCCAAACGTAGTATAGAACTAATGTTATTGCAATTTTTTTAATTTATTTATTTAAATGAGTTCTGCAACGCCGGCGATTTATTCATTATTCAAGTGTGCTCTAAAAGTGAATTGCCAAAAAAAAAGAAATGGAGAAAAGTGAACTGTGGCATACACGGGGGTTTTTGGAACGGTACATTGGTATACCAGTCTTATATGAAGCAAACGATATATGTATGGAAACATGAGGGTGATGAAAATAATATAAATTAAAATGTAAGTATAGAAGGGAGAAAAAAAGAATAAATAAAAAAACATTATTGAGTAATAATTAATGTTCTATAAAAGTTATTGTCTACATTTTTTCTAGTTCTTGAATATCAAACCGAGATATTTGCATATTTTAGTTTTTAGCTTTCAGTAAACACCCACTCCCACGATAAGTTTTTATGTCATGAACCACTTCATTCAAATGTCTATACCAAATCATATTTTCAAGGAACTTTTACTTTGATATACACATGTGATAACGTTATCGATTAAGATTTACGTTCTTTTCTCGAAAATGTTAATTTGATCTATATTCGATATTTAACCCTTTAATTCAACGCTAAAGTCCACAGTAGTTAAACTCGACTGGGAGAGGGGTTTCGAAAATTCAAAATATCTTCGTTATTAAGAATTGTATTGAAAAATGTTACAGAAATAATCTTGTTAAGCTATTGTCGATCTATAGTTGTTGTTCTATGCTTTTTTCGTACTTTAAAGATTAGGCCAGTTATTTGTGCTTTCTTTCAGGCTTCAACAAATACCAACTTCTACTTATCGGATTTAAATTTAGAAATAGAAAATATATTGAGAGAGAAGATACATTGTGTGTCATTCCAGTATGTGGGTAATATGTTTAGTTTACGCAGCCCCAAAATGACGGACTTTATTATATGTGTTATAATAGACTGGATAGAAGAAATTAATTTTCCTCAATTATAATTAAAAAAAAAACTATATTAAAAATAGAGGTCAGTTTATTAATTTATTGAATATATATATATATATATATAAATTATATAGGGGCCCGGTTTGCCGTTGGGAGAAAAACAAGTCAAATATAATTGATGACGTAATAACACAACGTTTTTACATCTCATATAAGGAAGGCCCGTAATCAATATTTGAGCATGAAATAAAAACTTCATGATAACTTAATTGCAACTTGCAGCGGGGACTTACTAAAAGTTGAAAAAGACAATATAAACCAAGGTATTTGTGTATCTTTTATACACAAATACCTTGGTTTATATTCTTCCTAGTGAAAAAGTTTATATGAAAATATTTATCGAAAATTTTTTAATTTGCAATAACTTTGGTAATATACAAGTTGTCGACCCAAGTCATAATAACGGAGATATTTCGAATTTACGATTTTGTCACCTTTAACGCTTTCTGCAGTTACCGAACTTGACCTTTACACTTACATAAAACGCTTTTTTATCTAGTTTGCAAATACCAAACAAATATTACGACCTCAAGAGTGTTAACAGACCTGTGAGTATTAATATACGTTTGAGGATATTTTCTAAAATTGCCTCATAAGTACAACCTCAATAGCAGATTTCTCTTAAGGGACTTTCACTAAAAACAACAAATTCATTTTCAGGACAAGCTGCCTGGTGTTTGAAAGAGACGGTATATAGGTCTCTAGACACCGTTATGAGAGGCCGAACTCTGCACCACCAATAAAGTTTATAAATTAATAAAGTATAATTGACTCTTTATTGCATCTAGTCTTGTTGGGACTTTCTAATGTAACTAGGACTTTCTAAGTGCAAATCATTTCAGAGTTTCTCCTGTATATCATGATTTGGTAGACAAATGCTGATTCCAAATTGTCATAAACTGTGCAAGTTATAAACCTGACAAAATATCCACTTCAAATGCGGCAAAATAATACAAGCTTCCCAATATTCATAGAAAATAATAGAAGGAATACGGTGGAGAAATCTCTGTGGTTAAAACGTTTTTGTGGTTTGAAACCACATTATACTTTTCCTATTTGGAAGAGTACATCTGTGATTACTAGATCCATCCATTTTTTTGAGCCTATGATTTTTGTGAAAATTACTTGAAATTTAATTTTTTGAGCAAATGTAACTGAGTTGTCTTGATGTATCACTTGCTGAAATCACTAGGTTTTGTAGACATTCTGTTTATTTACTTTTTTCTTCCTTCCATAAAATGAATGAGATATTTAATCATAGTGAATATATTTTGATCAAATGGCCAGCTTGTTGATCTCGATGGAAATTAGATTTTTTTCCCCTTTTTCAAAAATTGCTTCATTCCGTTCGTTTCGTGAAGTCAATCTTCGTTGAAAGGGACGTTCCCCCTTCAATTAAATTATTACTTAATGAAAGGGGAAAGGGAGCACAAAAATATTTAACATAGTGAAAAATGAGTTTATAGAGAATGGACCAATGCTGATGCTTCCTTTGAGTTCAGATTTAAATCAGTGCCTTGTAACAAATGCATTGGTAGCATACATGCCAATTTACAATATCAAACAAAATTTAAGATGAATGCATAATCATAATCAACATTTGTTCGTTCCGGTAAGTCGGTGAAATGAACACTTATTTCAATTGTTTTCCTATCACTGAGTTATTTGTGAGAATTAATAATTACTTATATTACTTCCTTCACGTCGTGTAAGGTCAAAATGGTTCCAGAAAGACCCAAAACGGTTAATATCGTTGAAATATGAAAATGGGAAGTTCTTTTTGGACAAGGTGTAAGCAGATTGTAATATGAGTCTAACATCATTGGAGGGATAAACTCCAAAACAATTACTGAAATAAATATATCTGAATATAACATATTAATTTTATTTAAAACTATTTCCTATGTCTAGTACTGTAATTTATAATGAGACAGAATAATGTTTATCTTAATCCCTCCAATTACTTACTTACTTACTTACGTAATCCAAGAACTTAAGAAGAGGGGCGCGGGGTTCAAAAGAGCATATTTTCAAGTATCTTGCATAATAAAGGTGTCTTGAAAACAATATTTGGTATTTAAGCTTTGAATAAGGTGTTTTTTTTTTTTTTTAATTACAAAAGAGATTTGGACAAGCTGCATACAGAGAATAAGATGAGTCGAACATCTTTGGTATCATGTACTGTAAAACGTACATATTATTATTATACATATTATTTATTGAAAATAGTAAAACATATTTTTGAAAATTAATAATTTAAATTTTCTATTCTGCAGTGAGTGTTACTCATTTGAGAGTGTTGGTGTAGAGGAATTTCGTGAAAACCCCTAAATGAGCGGGGAGGTTGTAGGGTAAACCCCCGAAATGAGAATTATAATCCCGGAGGATTGTGGAAGGTAGAGTCGAAGCTATTTTGCATAGAGATTGTCCCAGACCACTAATAACCTTCGCTCTATGTCTCAAGTCACGCCACCCACATCTTCCACGATTGACATCACTCCGTGTCTCTCTACAACGGAAAAGTCCTTTTTCATGGTCCATTGAGAGGCTCGTAAACTATCCAGATTTTCCACGCGATTGAATGGAGAGGTGGCGTCATATATTCTATTCTTTATTTCTCCTTTACTTAGAACTAGAATGTAAACGAGAATTTTTAACTACACATGAGTTTATTAGTGATCATATACTTTCCTTTAGAGTAAATACACGATCCCCCCAATGTAGCTCACCCTTTAAATAATAACTGTCACGGCTCTGCGAAAACAGAAAAGAGCCTGAAGCTATTCCACTGAATTAAAAATGGGCGAAGGATGGGCTTACAATAAATGTCCTCTTCGCAGGAGATGCTGAAATCTAGTTCAGTGACATAACTCCGTCCCGCAGGGACTGCGTTAACTAAGCAGATTTCCCACGTTCCTCACGTATTTGCATTTATCTCAAAACGTAAAAGTTCAATCCAACCATGATAAACAATATGTAAAATTCTAAATTAACCAAACTAACAAATTCCCTGAGTTGGCTCAACCCCTCGAAGTTTGTAATTTTAATTAATACATTCTTTTGTTATTATCATTCTCACTTGACTATTCATTTTACAATAATAACCCCCCCCCCCCCGGAGAAAAGTAATATTCATTATCAAATGAATTACCCTATCACATGTAACACAATAATATCGCTACAAGGAAGTTATGTTCTGCCCAATTCAAAAATATTAGCATATTTCCCTTAAGGGAAATCAGCTATTGAGGTCGTACTCATGGCGCGCTTTTCGAAAAATATCTTCAAATCCCCATCGATCCAACCCAGAAGATGGAGAAAATGATGTCCATTCAAAATTTAACCGAGGAATATACAATATTTCCAAACACCATATATAACGTTTTAAGTAAAATGAAAGATCAAGTTCGTTAATGGTTGAATCATCTCTGTTACTATACGTCGTCTCGAAAAATTGTTTAGAACCAATCTTATTGCAAAATGGATGATCTATAAATATTGTTCCATTCATATTTTCTGTATCATGAATATTTCCAGAGGTGTCTGGATCTTATAGTTTTTTGGTAAACACTCCTACTCATGTCATATTAACAGTAGGATTTTATATCATGGCCCAAGGTTAAATACCAAATATGGTTTTCATTGACCGTTTTATGCAAATACGTTCTGTTAATCTCCTCCCCTCTTTTTTTGTTCTTGGATTACTAAAATTTGATTGAGATAAAAGTTATTCTGGTATTAATTCACTAGAATTAATATGTTATATTCAGATATATTTCAGTAATTGTTTTTATATTCGGTCTAGCAGAATATTTCTACGTATCTGTTCAGCTCTCAGAGGATGGTTAGCCTGTTTGTTTACAACTTAGATGCTTTCCGTTCGGAGGTTATTAAAATTGACTGAAAGATGTCTCAATACCGTTTGTTGTTATTAACTTATTATTCACGGTGGCGTTAAATGTTTGTTACCAGTATGTAGATTTATCTATTGTAAAGCTTCTCATGGGAAATCTGCCTAGTTTACGCATCCCCTGAGTAACGGACGTTTTTATATTTCTTTTTCACACCAGTGTTGTCGGAAGTGAAGAATATTGTGTACTTGGAGAGAGAAAAAGACGTCCAATTCTTAACAATTTTTTTTTTTATTTCAGCATTAAGCTCTTTCGAACAAGTGACTCTGTTTTTATAGTTCTATGTTGTTTGTCTGGAGAGTGCTCATTTTCTCAAGACAGGAAATTTACTGACGCTAATTGACTAGAATCTGATGGACTACGCCTGGTGTTAACAATAATTGAAGAAAATTAAACATTCGAGCAACATTAATTTCATCAATTTTTTTGATCCAAATCATACTAACCGAGATATTTTGAATTTTTAACATCATGGTCTAAATGAAACGGTTTTAGGCACAATGTATATATATCGTCATTACTACTAAGGATGGATGGACATATAAGGAAAATTTTCAGAAATGAGTACATGAGTACGACCTCAATAGATGATTTCCCTCTTAAAATAAATCTGCTAAAATCAAAAGAAGAATTTTTCCACTTGTAAGCAACAAATCTCAAAGGCTTATAGGCCTGATTTGAATGTATATTCAGTGTCCTGAAATACCTTTTTCGCGAAATATGTTAAATTCACAAGCCAAGCGTAAAAAAAAACCTGGAACTACGTGAGATTCACCCTATTCCAGCAAACAGGCCAAATCGTTCGTTTTCCAATTATTTTTCTGTTGAATTTAACAATTCACAACCGGAAAATCGTTAAACGCTCTCCGCATTTTTCACTTCCACTCTTCTTAAACTACATAATGGCTAACCAGCGCTTTCTAGCCTCTCTCTTTCTATCTCTTCAAGTTAAATTTGTGTGCGGACAAAGTTGTTAAAACTAATTTACATATTTAAAATGCTAATTCAAACCAATTACGCGTCCCTGAGAGAAAATGAATACTTCATCAAAAAGGACAATTTTAAAAGTTCCACAAGAAATAGGAGAAAGTAGGATTAATTTTGGGATTAATTAATGAGGATTAGTTTGGTCAAAGGAAGAGGGCATTTAGTGGTTGATAATGGGACAAGTTGGATTGCCAATCTAACTTACACCTAACTCACCTTCTGCTTAAATCTTTTTCTTCAGTCATTGTTGGAAGATTCTTTGTAAAGATTTTCTGCTAGGGTCAGGATGGTAACGAATAATACAAATCTCAGTAATCAAAATCATAACTGCCTATCTGATAAGCTTGGAGGCTAAAAAAAAAGAAAGGAAAAAGTAATTTAATATCTTCCCAGTGTCGTACAAAATTAATTTAAATTAGTCGTAATTTTATGAAAGTAATCCCATCTCATTTTTAGGGCTTAGTTGTTCATTTCTTAGCTTGGAACATTTATATTTCCATTCTTTCGTGTTTTTTTCTGCCAGCTTCTCTTTCGAACAGGGATTTGGACCAAAATGTTAATAATTAAGTAGTCAAATCATTATTAAACGACTAAATCTCTTCTCTGAGCTTGTTAAGTACTTTTTTTTTAGTTGTTTCTGAATTGGTTATATGGGTTCAAGATTTATCAAAAGAGTGGATCTTTCAGAAGGTTCGTAATATGGAATTAAATGTGGAGTTTTTACTATGGGAGAAATAGAGAATAGAATATATGACGTCACCTGTTTTTTTTTGTTTCCAGCACATAGGAAATCTGCTTAGTATGTAGGTAAAGAAAAAGAAATTTTCTCTTTGAGTAACAGGAAGAAATTGAAGGACTAAAGGACAATATTATAATTAATCAAAAATTATCTCAGAGTTTCTAATAAATTAAGATATAAATAATCCACTTGTTTAATTTTTAGTTTTCTTATTGATCACTTTTTTTTATAAAATTCATATTCGATTTTATATCTGTTTCGTTTTCGAAATTAAATTATGGGTGTATTTAATATTTCGGTTGGCTAGGGACGTCTTATTGTCCTTAATCGGCGTTGATTTAAACTATAATTCAATACGGTTAATCAATATTTTTTATTTCTTGACGTATCGATTTAAATCAGCTGACGTGAACCTCCATATTTTGTAAGACATTGGGCGTTTTTACTCTTAACGAGACCGGCAACGATACGATATGATATGACACCGACACCGATAACGATAACGATAAGACACCGACATGGTAACGATATGACACCGACATGATAACGATATGACACCGACATGGTATCGATATGACACCGACATGATAACGATATGACAACGACCTGATAACAATATGACACCGACACGATAACGAAATGACACCGACAGGAAATGACAATGACCTGATAACAATATGACACCGACATGATAACGATATGACACCGACACGATAACGATATGACACCGACACCGATACGATAACGATATGAAACAGACACGGGTACGACAAGACACCTACACGGTATGACACCTACACCGACACGATAAATGGGCTGGCTTTTCACAACTACCGACGGCGATAGACGAACAGTCGTTGAGTGACCGGTCTCGAATCAGGATCGGGTTTCGGCAGTATTTTCTAGATCTCCGTTTCCTCTGTTGCAAGTTCTGGTAGGCCAAAATAACGTCCTCTTCTGAGGAGCTCATGACGACGACTGATAAAAAATACAGTTTGGTTACCTATCGCACTAGTATGCTCTGGAGTGTTGCGCCGATAAAAACCGTATCGTGCGATAAAAAATTGCTCATATCGAATCGCTTGTCGTATAGAACCAGTACGCTCAACGCCAAAGCCTCCACCAGTATCGTTATCGTATCGGTGTCGGCAATAGTGAATAGAAAACGCCCGTTTTCTGATTGGCTAGCCATGCCAGTCCTTCCACAATCCGTGGAAGGTCTTATGTAGACGATGTAGTCGTTGTTACCTCTTAGTATTATATTTTACCCTGATGAGGCGTCATGTGGACACGAAACTAGTAGAGAAATAAACATGGTTTTATGATCATTGGAGGTTTTTCTTTTTTGTTGACTTCCGTCATTCGAGTATGAAGTGAATTTAATTAGGTGACATTTTCACAAATATTTATTTCATGTCCAGATTACATTTCTTGTTTACATTCCAATTCTAAGCACTAACTAAGGGAGAAATACGGTATAGAATATAAGGAATCACCTCTGTGTCATTCTGCCACGTAGGAAATCTGGATAGTTTACGCTACTCTAAATGGACTATGAAGAAGGACCTTTTCGTTAGAGAGACCCGGAGTGATGTCAATCGTGGAAGATGTGGGTGCCGTGACTTGAGACATAGAGCGAAGGTTATTAGTGGTCTGGGACAATCTCTATGCAAAATAGCTTCGACTCTACCTTCCACAATCCTCCGGGATTATAATTCTCATTTCGGGGGTTTACCCTACAACCTTCCCGCTCATTTAGGGGTTTTCACGAAATTCCTCTACAACAATCTCAAATGAGTAACACTTACGGTGGAACATAAAAATTAAATTATTTATATTCAAAATATATTTTACTATTTTCAATAAATAATATGTATAAAAGCAATATGCCCGTTTAGAGTAGAGTTCATGCCACCAATGATGTGTCGACTCATCTTATACTCAGCATGCAATTTGTCCAAGTCTCTTTTTTAATTATAATAAACCACTTTATTCGAAGCTAAAATACCAAATAATGTTTTAAAGAGACCTTATTATACGAGATACTTGCAAATATGTTCTGTTGACCCCCCTCCCCGTCTTAAGTTCTTGGATTACAAAAAATTGAGTGATTGAGATAAAAATTATGCTGTTTCATTATACAGTACTAGATATAGTAAATAGTTTTAAATAAAATTAATTTTATATTCTTACATATTTCAGTAATCGTTTTTCTTTCTGGTGAAGAATATTTTATCTTTCTGTTCAGCTGTGTCAGGTTGGCTGACTTGTTTGTTTCCAATTCAGACGCTTTCGATTGGAAGGTTATTAAAATTGACTCAAAGAGTTCTCATTACCGTTTGTTTGTATTTATTCAATTAATGTTTACAATTAACTTAATTGTAATAGAATAGACACTTTCTACTTTTAACCACAATCTTTATATTAGCATCATGTTTTCTCATACATCTATCAACCTACAACACATCTGATCTACCCAAACAACTGAACTACTAAATATCTGATCTACAACATCTGCCCCCTTCGATGATCCCCTTCTTCTGCCAGTACCTTCCTTCTCCTCAGCTGATCCGCGTGTTACTTCAAAAGCTTTGTGGTGTTAAGTGTTACTCCTATGTAGATTTATCTAGTCCCTGTGTGACGGAATATTTCGTTATGTATAATCTATTACTTTTGATAACAATCTTAATAGTGGTCCGAATAGTATAAAACATATATAAAATTCATTTTTTTAAACTATTGACATTGCTTGTTATTATATTATAAATTTATTAAGGGTGCTTCGGACATAAATGTTGAGAAACTTAAATGCAATATTGTTTGTTATTTATTAACGTCTGATTTCTACAACGAAGGCTAATTGAGATCGTTATCTGTAGGTTAATACATTTTTCTAACCAGGGTCTGACTAAGGATTTTGTTTAATCAGTTCGTCACTAAATAAATTCCTATTGGCCAGGTAAGAATGGAACTCACGACTCTTCGTTTACAAAATGAGATTAAGATTAATCTGTGCCCCTAAAGACACTATACACATAATTATAAATTATTGGACATTGTCCATGGCGATCATTGACCGTAAGTTAATCAGCTGTTCAAGTTCATATTCTGGGAACGGAATTCAGCTGAAGATCCGAGTGTATTTTCACCCCACTAGAGGCAGAGTGATGGCGGGTACTAAGCACTAAGTTACGTGGGAAACAGCTATTCATTACAAGTCCCAGAGAGTCTAGATCCCTTCTGCTAGACTGTTACTAATCTCTAAACGGATTGTAGGGCCTCGAATTAAACCTGCATTAGCGAATTTCCTTTAGGGCATTATCTATTATAGTTACATTGAATGACCTAGATAAGTCCGGGTCCGAAGTAAATTTTTAGTAATGGAATCTCCTATTCAGATTGTACTCATTTCGAAAATGTCTTTTGAATCGAATGTACATGGATTCTGACTAGGAGAATTTATATATATATATATATATATATATATATATATCAATTTATATACCACAATTCCAGAATGATACAAGAAAATCACTGTAAATAATATAGAGTATTTAGGACCAACATTAACATCAGGAGAATATTATTTGAAACAATTATTAACATGGAACATCAAACTTTAATCCTTTGTGGGCTAGCAGATCAATCAAAATGCTGCCATTTGAGGAAAAACTTCTATATCATAAATAAAATGAACCTTTAAACGTATTTAAGTTAAGTGTATGGAAGACAACATATTGTTAAATGAATTGTTTTAAATTATATAGTAGTTTAATTTTATACATAATTTTTTCATTGCTAATGAAACACATTTGTTGACTGAAAAAGAATTTACGGTAAATGTGTGAAATAAACTCCCTTCTTTTAGGGACTTAATTTTCTTCTAATCATTCACCGATTTTGCTCATCACCAATTTTTTTTTTTTTTTAAATATTCTGATTATTATTACTTGAATTTAGTAGTTACTGATGAGGATCAATATCCAGTTTAATATATGCAGTTTTTAATATTATGCAGAATGCACTTTCAGCAGTGCACTTCGTGAGAGGTTGTGTTTGTCAGCAGGCACTGAGGATGGAGCGTTGACTCCGAAAGTGCACTCTGCATAATATTAAAAACCAGTAGAGGACTTGGCCTTCTTATTGATCCTCATCAATTTGTTCCTCTACCATCCAGCATATTTCCAGAGATATTAGTAGTTACTCTTTTCATTCATAAAATGTTTATTTATTTCAAACTTTAAATTGATTTCAACTTGATATTTAGTTTTTCATAAAACGGTTAAATATCGAATTTGGTAACGATCGAACATACAATATATCGATTATATATACATATGTTTTTTATAGTGCAGGGCGATTGAAATTTTACGGAATTTTGGAAATTCTTCTGCTAATAAATATTGTACATAGGAGATATAATGCAGATAAATTGTATTTATATTTTAATTTGAAGTAAAAAATAATTAATGATAATTTGAATACTTTAAGAAAAGTCAATAATTATAATTTGATGTCGGTTCGTTGGCATTCATTCGGTCAGTTATTTATTTTATTTTCCATTCATTTCTATGCGCTAATATTTCCTTCCATTGTCAAAGTTTTGATACCACTGTCTTTCATCACAATGAATTCTCAGTCGTTGCAATTTTTCTTAAATTTCAGTGTATTTTTTTGCTTTTTCAGTTGCTGACTTCGGACGATAAGCCACCTCCAACTCAAGGGAGCAATTTTATTTAATTGTCAAATGGTTTTATTGAGAATATTAGTTACTTACAAGTAGATTATGTTCTTATTTCGCCATAGTGTGTTTTAATCTAATTTCCCAGGTACAAATTGTATAGATTTTAGCAATAGTAACCGCCTCGAGGCAAACAACATTTGACAAAAGACATACTTGTCAGGATCATACTTCAGTGAGGCATCCGTTAAAGAGAAAGCTTCCCTTTGAACAGGCCATGGTGCCCTGAGGTAACGCACCTAGAACAGACCAAAGGAGGCTTAATGTAACATCGTTCAAGGACCGAGAGGGAATCTGGGCAAAATCCCATCGGGCCTTTTGATCTGCATCAAATGTTACTTGGAATACAGCTTAATTCATCTCACCATTTAATACTGAAACAGAGAACCTATTTGTTTTTATTTAAGTGATTGTGAGGGCTAGAAAATAGTAGAATTTTTTTTTTTTTTTTTGAATATGTTATTTAATCATTTTAAGAAGAAAAACACTTTCGGGTGGATTATTGGGCACCGTTTCTTCTCATTTTTTCCTAGCCAATAACCCTGGAAGTTTATATATATATATATATATATATATATATATATATATATATATAAGAATTAAATGACTGCACGTGTTGATTTTGTCCATTGGTTAATCCAATTTTTATATTCCAACGGGAAAATATTCCTATGACAACCCGGCTATTAATAATAACAATATTGTAGGTTTAGAATGGCAGCGCCCTTGTGTCTGAGTGCCTTTTGTATACCCCCACTTCAACTCATACGATTTTCGATTAAAGTATCTCAGTTCTAAAATTTCAATTCTGTTTAAGTAGATAGTAATAATTATAATGGGGATTTACCCCAGTGGCGTGACCAATCTATCGAAGGGCAGGCAATTGAACAATACAATTGATAAAGCCCAGATATGCAGATTGAAGAAGATAAAAGAGATGTATTGATGCGATACACTTGTCTGGTTGGAATCAAATGGATCACGGTATAATCGCAGCTAAGCCAACTCAATATCATTTTAGCAGATTTCCCTTGAGGGAAATCAGCTATTGAGGTCGTACTCATGATGCGAGTTTCGAAAAATTTCTTCAAATGTCCATCGATCCTACCCAGGAGATGACGAAAATGAGGTCCGTTCAAAATTATATATATATATATATATATATATATATATATATATATATATATATATATATATATAGATATATATTTGTCTGTTAACGCTCTAGCGGTCGCAATTTTCGTTTGATCGTTACCAAACTCGATATTTAAACGTTTTATGTAAAAATAAAGATCAAGTTCGTTAATGGCTGAAATCGGAATAGTGGGAGGGAGGGTTTAGAGGGGAGGATTTTCGAAATATCTCCGTTACTATACGTCGGATCGAAAAATTATATAGAATCAATCTTATTGCAAATTAAATTTACTATAAATAATGTTATATACATTTATTCTTTATCTTGAATATTAACCGAGATATTTGCATTTTTCTGTTTTCAGCTTCTGAGATGAGATCGGCTAACTTCGGGTCTAGTCGTGAGTTTCCGTCAATAGTTAGTTCGGGCCGTTCCCGTAACAGTTCGACTCTCTCTTCTGAAATTTCTCTATTGTATAACTTCACGTGGGAAATCTGCTTAGTTTACGCAGCCCCTGCGTGACGGAATTTTTAGTAATTACAAGCTATGATCGCCAGATGATTTATCATTCATATCGGGAAATGGTAAATACTTTTTTCCACATGTGGTGCTCACACCTGCTCTAGCCACCACTTTAGTTGCTATTCTAAAGCTAATTATTGTTGGCATTTTACAAACGGAAACTCCGCCCGTTGTTGCAGAGGTTTCGCAGTATGGATATCGAGGATTACCAATTTGACTTACTTATTTCTCTCTTAGTAATTTCAACTTATCAAAAAGTCCTAAAAGCAGTGATTTTGTAGGCTAAGACATTTTCGCCGATTTCCACTAAGAGAAATCAGTTATTGAGGCTGTACTCAAGTGCAATTTCCGAACAAAATCCTGAAAAGTCTTTTGATCATCACGAAAATGAGATCCTTTCAAAACTATAAACCAAGTTTGAGTTTCCAAACTATTTACTTTAACTATTTAACCTTTTCATGTAAAACTAAAGCTGAAGTTCGTTATCGGCTGAAATCATAATTAATGTTAATCTATTGACTGGGACCATGCGTAAATACATTTTTAAATAACACGTTTTTAAATAAATATTCTCAAACCTGCCCCAAACATAAACCGCTTTTAATCCGCCTCCTTCAAAATAACAACATTCATCAATTTTATCAAACACCAATGTACCATAACATTACACTTACACTCCCCCCTTGGAGAGTAAAGAACTATCAAATTGATTTAAAGCTAACATAATATCAAAAATCAAACCCTCTTTCTTCAAAATTTTATCAGACATCTTTCAAGGCTGTAATTTCACAAAACCCTAACACTATTCATTTTCACAGACGGATTTAAGACAGAACACGGGACGGGCTCAGCCGCCACTATCAAAAACAAAACTTACAAAGTTAAACTACACGACGAATCAAGTACTTATACTGCAGAACTACAGGCCATTATACTAGTACTTTCAAAATTAGAAAACAAATCACACCAAGTAATTTTATGCACAGTCTCTTTAAGTTCTTTACTTTCCATGGAAAACATCTACACTAATCACCCACTAATTACAAAAATACTAGAACTAATACACGCACTAAACACTTGCAATTTTAAAATGTTGTGGTTACCCGGACACAAGGACATTAAACAAATGACTGATATCGACAATCATGCAAAACTAGCAACAAAAATGACAACTACTGACATAACTACACTAATACCAACAGACCTCAACATGATTGTACAAACAAAAATATTCCAAGACTGGCAAAAACACTGGTTACGTACTGACAACAAACTATTGGAAATAAAACGCATTGTTACTGGATGGACAAAGAAACAGTACGTATATTCAAGAAGAGACCAAGTCGTCCACACAAGACTACGTATTGGACATACATACCTGACACATTCTTACATAATGAACAGAAAAGACAAGCCTACTTGTACTCATTGCATCATTGGACTAATTATAAAACACCTACTAACAGAATGCAGATTACGAACTTATTTAAACATTCCACATAACTTAAATGAACTACTGACTGAGGGTAGCCCACATATTGCCACGATTCTAACATATTTAAAAACAATTGGGCAGTTTGAGAATATTTAATTCCATATTTTAAAATTTTTTAATATGCGTGAATGTGTGTGTGTGTTTGTGTGTGTGTGTGTGTGTGTGTGTGTGACATGTTTACATTTGAATAGTGCCTGTTTTTATGAATAGTTTGGTTTCAATGTCACCAAGTTTTCTTTTCACTTATTTATTTACTACCTGTTTTTAGTTCTATGTTGTGTTCGTGTTTCGTTTTCTTTTTGTGTTATTTTGTTTACATGTTTCTTGTTATTTTGTTGTGTTCGCGTTTCTTGTTTCTATTGTTTGTTTTTTATTATTTCTTGTTACTTTGTTTTGTTTACCTGTTTTTGTTTTTGTTTTTCCCCCATGTTTAAGAAGAGCCAAGTCGCCACAGTTGCGGAGCTCAACATAATAAATAAAAATAAAAAATAATCTATTGATGCTCTACAATCGTTGTTCTAAACATTAGCGAGTTATTCGTACGTTGTTCTTTTAAACCGGCAGCAAACTCCCACTTCTACTCATCGAATGATTACTTAGTTATAGAAAATATGGCGAGAATAAATCATTACTATGGCAGCTTGTGAGAAATCTGGGTTTAGGGGAAGGTGAAATTTGAAATTCAAATGATCTCGGTTATTGTGATTCAGATCAAAAATTGGTTCACAACAACCAACCGTGATTTAAATTTAATAAACTATAAATGCTGCTTCGTACAATCTTCTCCAACTCGAATATTAAGCGTGATTTTTCCATTTTTGAATTTCCAGTCATTTGTGCCCCTTTTAGTTATCGTAGGTTAAAAATAAGTTAGTATATCATGTAACGCTTTTTCCAAGCTTAAATACCAAATACTGTTTTTAACGGACCTTTAGATAGTAATATACGATATTTTACAGTTTCATTCAACACTAAAGATCATATCTCTTAATGCCAGATATCGGTCCCGGAATAGAGGGGGGGGTATAGAAAATGGGGGAAATTCGAAAATTCAATATATCCCCATTAATGTGAGTTGGATGAAAAAATATAATAGAATAAACTTTCCATTCTATAAACCAATTGAAGCTCAAACATTTTCTCGTACCTCAAATATATATATATATATATATATATATATATATATATATATATATATATACATATATCTTATATATAAAAATGAATGTTTGTGTGTATGCCCTTTATAGAGTCGTAAACGGCTGAACCGAATTTTATGAAACTTGGTATGAATATTACTACTAACTCAGGCTGGGTTTCTGGCTATATTAGTATTCTCTAAGACGAACAGGAGGGGGGGGGGTTATAAGGGAGGCATAAAATTAAAAATAGCGATATTTCGTCTCTTATTTGTTTTTCGGCAAATAAGCACATAACAAAAGTTGATTATTTTGTTATAAGAGTAACTTTTCTAATATACTTTTTTGTCATATACCGAAGTATAAATGAGTTATACGCTAAAAACTATAGTGGGAGTCAACAATTTTATATGGCACAAAAGACTCAACCGAACTGAACGAAAGTCCGTATACGATTTGGTATTAACACCTCCCTGATTATAAGCTATATTAAGATTTTGAGTTGCGAACAGGAGTGGTAGTTATAAAGGAGGTCTGAAATATAAAATCTCGATATTTCGTAACACATTCATTTTTCAATGTAAGAAAATAGATAAATAAACGCCTATGACTAAATCGAAATCAACGAATCTCCGTATTTTTGACTATAATAATATGATAGTCTATGATTGTTGCAAATAAAAAAAAATACGTGCACAGGAAACGGGTAATATAAAAATATTGTGTATTTTGTAGAATTAAGTACATAACAAATACTTTTACTATTAACATATCCCCAGCACGCCGGACTCGGGTGTAAATGCTAAGCATTGAAACGGGAAAATGTAAAAATACTGTACATAATAAAGCCAAAAAAAAAAAAATACAATTATCATTCAGCCTCAAATGATGTCCCGGGCGAGTATTAAATATTAATGTTTTCAGCTTCCAGTAAACACCACTTCTACTGAACGGATTTTTATTAAGAAATAGAGAATATAAGGAATGATGATATCACCAAAGTGTCATCCAGAGCGTAGGAAATCTTTGTTTAAGCTGCCCCTGCGTGAAGGAATATCAATGATACAATGTGCATATTGTGAAAAAAACAACAAAAAACACGCGCCTATCCCTGATATTGGTTATATGATGAAGACAAGCTGAAAATAAAGCAACACCAGACAGCAATGTAATTATGTTGACATATAAAGCCAAGCAGGTACATTCTGCCAATTACAACTACTAAATAAACCTATTAAGTTTTTTTGAAAAAGAATGAAAAAATAAAGTTGAAAATGAAATGAACAATAAAACCCAATTATGAACTGTGTTATTAGAGTACAGATAAAGAAACTCAAAATCAGTAATAAATATTTTAAATGGAATGCATAGCTTGATTAAATAAATAAAAAAGGACCACCTGCCATTCAAATTATAATTGATTCAAACAACATGTTTACAGATACAGAGAACATTATATTTACTCTTTACATCGAACTTTTTCATGAAATCCAGTTCAGATTAAATTAATGTTTTTAGGTCTTTCAACAATGATATTTGTTTATCTCAGGGTGATAAAAAAAAAATTATTTTTGATTACATCAATGTTAGCAGCTCTTGTCACAATAAACAATATCGCAAGGAGATAAAAAATAAACGTAATTTCCATTAAACCTAGATATCTCCACAAATAATTTGAAACCCACCAACCCCGTATAATTTGTCGATGAAAATGAAATAAATTTTCTCATTTAAAATAGAAGTTATCTTGAGTAAAAAAAAAGTCCGTCACTCGGGGCAGCGTTTACTAAGTAGATTTCCCACGTGCGTCACGTATTTATCCCAAAGCTTAAAAGTTCAATGAGAATAATATTTGGTATTTAAGCTTTAAATAAAGTGTTTCATAATATAATAGCTTATTGTTAATATGATATCTGTAGGAGTGGGGGTTCACTGAAGACCGAAAATAAAAAAAAATACAAATATCTCGGTTAATAATCAAGATATAGAAAACACACATAGAACAATATACATAGAACATTACATTTTCAAAAAGATTGGTTTTATACAATTTTTCTATCCGATGCATAATAACGGAGATATTAAGCATTTTCGAAATTGCCCCCTCTAAACTCCCCCTCCCACGTGCTGGATTTCAGCCATTAACTGGATCTTTAATTTTGCATAAAACGTTTAAATATCGATTTTGGTAACGATCAAACAAAAATTACGACCGCTAGAGCGTTAACAGACAAATGAATTTATGTAGTTTTCAACGGACCTTATTTTCGTCATCTCCTGAGTGGGATCGACGGATGTTTGAGGAAATTTTTCAAAAAATTGGTTCATGAGTACGCCCTCAATAGCTGATTTCTCTCAAGGGAAATCTGCTAGTAATAATTATAATTTAAAATAAATCAATAATAAAACGTCTTTAATAAGAAATGGCCTTCAGTGATAAATGTGATAGCTAGATTCATCTGGTATTATAACAAAAGTCCGTCACGCAGGGGCTGCGTAAACTAAGCAGATTTCCCACGCGAAGTATTACAATAGAGAAATCTGCCTAATAACAACGGCAGTAGTGAGCAATTTCTAAACCTATACACGAGGGACGAATAGTTACGGCAACGGCCGCCAGAGCTCTCGCATAGCCCACTCCTGTGGACCGCACACACAATACAAATGCAAATAGCTCGGTAACTATTCAAGATAAAGAATAAATGTACATAACAATATTTATAGTAAATTAAATGTGCAATAAGATTAATTCTATACAATTTTTCGATCCAACGTACATTAACGGAGATATTTCGAATTTTAAAAAATTTCTCCCTCTAATCCCCCCTCCCACTGGTCCGATTTCAGCCATTAACGAACTTGATCTTTCTTTTTACATAAAACGATTAAATATGAAGTTTGGTAACGATCAAACAAAAATTGCGACCGCTAGAGCGGTAACAGACAAATATATATATATATATATATATACAGTTTTGAACGGACCTCATTTTCGTCATCTCCTGGGTAGGATCGATGGACATTTGAAGAAAAATTTCGAAAATCGCGTCATGAGTACAACCTCAATAGCTGATTTCCCTTTAGGGAAATCTGCTAATATACAGAATCCCAAAGAGATAAAACATGGAATTTGAATTAAATTAATGTGTTCATCTCTTATTACAAGAAATAACTTCGTCGGGCATAAAAAATCTATTTAAGATTTAATTCCTATTTTCAGATGTTTTAGCAACTAATAATATGAAAGGAGGATAAAAATATCGACTTTGGATTGAATGAATTATTCATTAACGTACACTTTTTACAACTAACGATAATCGGGACGGGTTATCTACAGGTTACCACCCTTTTCTAGCCAGAGTGGGTCTAAGGATTTTATTTAATGAATTCCTCTGCCCAGGCGGGGATCGAACTTATTATGCATCATATAAATTATTCTTACAATTCAGAAGCCGTTTCAGTTGGAAATTTATTAAAATTAACTGAAAGATTTCTAATTACCGTTTGTATTTACTCACGGTGGTGTTAAGTGTTGCCAGTATGCAGATTTTTCTATTGCTAAACTTCACATGGGAAATCTGCTTAGTTTACGCAGCCCCTGCGTGACGGACTTTTTGTAATAACAAACAGTATCGCAAGAGAATAAAAAATACTAGTGGGAATAAATTTCTGTTTAAAGCTATTGTAAAAATTAACAATATCACACAGGATAAAAAATTCTTTTTGATTAATATATATATATTCACATTTTTGATCAAGAAACAATATCGCAGGAGGATAAGATATTCCATTTGGAATGTATTATTAAATTTTCAGGTCCTGTAACAGTTAACGTATCGCAAGGAGCAAATAATCAAATATGGGTTGTACAAATGTTTTCAAGGTCTTGTAACAATCCTATATCATAATAATATCCTAAAATTACTTAAATATCACGACTCTGATATGTCTAAATATATCTAATATATTGTAATGCATTAATTAATTCTATGGATTTCGAATAATGGTTAGGAAAGTCCCTAGGGAGAGTCTAGTGTGAGTTATAACTAAAATATGGAAAGTTTTTATTATAGAAGAGAGGAGGCCATAACTCATATCCCAGATATAAGTGGAAAAGTTTAGTGGTAAACTTTAGATTGTGTAGGAGCTTCTCATTTCCTCTTCCCAGTTCCGCCTTCACTTCCGCTACCTTCAAGACTGTTATAAATCCAACAAGTCAATAATTCCACCCCTTATTCCCTCAGAGACCAGTTCCTCTTGAAGGACTTTCGTAACCTTGTCCTCCTTTTCGAAAATTCAAAATATACCCTTTATTATGATTGGGGTCAAGGTATATCATATAACCCATCTTAAGGGGTTAGAGGGGGACACCGAAAATTTAAAATATTGTTGCGAAAATTAAATACATGAATAATCCTTCAGAGAGAGAGAGTCGCGTATTTGGAAAGTGTGACGTAGATCAAAGAAGCCGACAGAATGTCCTAGGTCCTGCCAGTACCTTCCATCCAGACGTCGAGGGGCCCTGAAAATTCCCATGTGATGTATGCCGACAAGCTATATAAAGAAGGGCCTGCCGCGAGCGAGTCAGTTTTATGCTCAGCGATGTTCATGGTCACATCAGTGCTACAGTGCGACTTAGTGCAGTGCGTAAAGTGTTTTTAGAAGAAGAACAGTGTTGTGCCGTGACTGTAAGTAACAGTTTAGTGTCGTTTAAGACAGTGCAGTGCCGCGAAGTAAAGGGCAGTGCAGTGCTGCGATGTAAAGGACAGTGAAGTGCCGCAAAGTCAAGGACAGTGCAGTGCCGTCTTGTTGTGAATTTCAGTGACCGTGAGTGAATTGTTGGACTGTATAATCTGAAGAACAGTGACGCTATCAGTGTATACTGTAAGTAGTAATTAAGAATAATTACCAAGTGCATTGTGCATTGTGAAATAAATTGTGCAGTGATAAAAACTGTGAAACTTGCGAGTATTTAATTTTGCAATCCAAAATAACTCTTATTAAAAACGTTTATTACTGGTTTTGGTAATAAAAAAAAAACGTAAAAATATGCATACATACAATCTTGTAGAAAATTTAATGTAGGTACTATAAATGTTGTTCTATACACGTTTTCTGTATTTCAAATATTAACCGATACATTTGCATTTTAGCAGATTTCCCTTAAGGGTGTCCATCGATCCTACCAAGGAAATGACGAAAACTAGGCCCCTTAAAAATTATATATATATATATATATATATATATATATATATATATATATAAATATACTAGGTAAGGTACGCGGCTTCACTCGGGAAATCATTTGAGGCTGAATGATGAGTATGAATGATGATTTATTTTTTATTTTTGGCAAGGCTTCAATGTTTACAACTACGCTTCTCGTCTAGCCATTTTTTTCCAGTGAGGGTCAGACAGGGGAATAATAGAATAGAAATTTTAGTTTTGAGGAATAAATGAAAATAAGTAACTCTCCACTGTTTGAAGCATCGTGAATAATTTAAATCATAATCATGGATAACATTTATTATAATTATATATCATCTATAATGTACATATTTTCGGTCATAAACCAATCATAGCTTACTTATATACATAATAGTAATTGTGAGTAGTTAGCAAAATTGAATATTTCTCTGGAAATACTTTAACATTATTAACTGTGTTAGCCTCCCGACAACTTCCTCTCCTGCTTGAGAAGAGAGAACTTGCTTACTCCTGCGAGAGGGAGTTTTTTTTTTTTTTTAATTCTTTTCTGCCTTCAGCAAACCCCCATTTTTAATCATCGCTCATTAACCATAAGCCCCATATATCTTGAAGAGTCTTATTCCAAGTTTAAGCACAAAAAATATTTTTCAACCGACTTTTATATTGTACGACACACGTAAATACGTTGTGCGATGACTTCCTCAATTAAGAATTTACGTTCTTGACCTGAACATGTATATCGTATTTGATATTTCAACTTTTCACCAAACACTGAAGGTCGTTTTCGATAATGGATGGAATCTTACCAGGAACAGGGGGTATATAGAGGTTGGGGTCTCAGGAAATTCAATAAAATCTCCGTTATTATGAGTCTGACCGAAAAATCTTATATAACCAATCTTGTTAAACATTTTATTTTCTGCAATTGTAGTTCAATTCATTCATTCGTCACAAATATTAAGTGATTTATTCGCATCCTTTCGTTTTCACCCTTGATTTAACCCACTCTTCTAAATGTATCTGACACAGCTTAATAGAATATAAACCTCTGCCAAAACAGATTCAAAGTTAAATGTATATTACAAAGAAATTGAAAATGTTAAGTGATAATTGATTTCCAACCTTGACCCTCTAATGGTATGTGGGAGTTTTTTTTTTTTTTTTTTTTTTTTTTTTTTTTTTGTGGCGTGTCAACCATTTTTGTCATTAACGTCAATGGGTGTTGTTTGTGTTGTGTGTGTGATATATTTATATATGTATATATATATATATATATATATATATATACATATATATCTTAATTGTATTGGCCTTACAGATCAACCAAATTGACAATTGCTCTATGACCGCAGACTACTAACGAACCAAAGATAAGAATTTAACATGGATGTACAACGATGAAAAGATAATTGGCCTGATGGGGAAAAACTTCAATTTTATAAATACAATACCCAATTTAAAAAAAAAAAAATGCTGACGAAATGCATAACTGCCTGAACTATTTAAAACCCAAATATAGTTAATTTAATTATTTAATTCATCATTAAAACCTAAATTTGTTGTTCTTTTGTTTCAATTGTGAATATTTTATTTTGCAAATATTTTATTCATTATTAAAAATATGTTATTATGTATCAAGCATACGTTATGAACAAATGGATGTAAGGGACGCGTGGCTAATAAACTCCCTTATAGGGTTACTTCAGGAAGGAATTAAATAAAAAAATAAAATTATATATATATATATATATATATATATATAATATATATATATAATATATATAACTATGGGTGATAATTAAAAGATATATAAATATATCTTTTAGTTATCTCCCATAGTTGTGTAAATGTATAACTTTTGAAAACGTTTAGAAAAATATATCTTATTTGAAGGACTGGTGTACTTTATTGACTCTTCTCATCGAATCCATTACCCAGTCCCATCGACCTATGATAGTTTATAGAATCCATTTAAACTTTATCGTGCACTATAAATTTATTGTGATCTATAATGTTTATCGCACCTCTATAAATTCTGTATATTACGAAGGTTCTCCATGAAGCCACATCAGTTCTCCAAGACTGGATGTAAATCTACTCATATATCTCTGAATTAGCTTCATAGTTATATCACACTGTTATCATTGTTTCACTGAGAGAAGGTTTTCTATCAATTCTGCCTGATGATAGTCACTCTTCAGGGTAGAGAGCTTGAAGCTTTTATTGTTGGTTACCTTCATGGCTTGTCCCAGTAACACTTTTTCTACCTTCAGAAATTTTAGTCACCGTCAATGGAAACCTAAACTCTTTCACAACACTATTATATATATATATATATATATATATATATATATATATATATATATATATATACCATATATAATAATATTGAAGACTATCATAAATTATTATCACATCTCTCAATAAAAATGAGCTACTAAGGTTGTACTACAACATGGCGTTATTTACGAAAAATGTCTTCAACAAGTGTCCATCCATTGTACTTTTGGGATAACGAAAAGAGAGTTCAAAATTGTTATATATATATATATATATATATATATATATATATATATATATATGTCTGTTAGCACTCTAGCAGTCACAATGTTTGTTTGATCATTACCAAATTGGATATATAAGTGCTTCATGGAAAATGGGGGGGGGAGGGAGGCAAATGGGAAGAATTCTTGTAGTACACAATTTTCAACATATGGTAATGATGGCGTCAGCAGGCCATACATTAAATCACAACAATATTCTGACTGCTGTAAAAACGCGACATGATTTGCGCATGCTTGATAACCTTAAATTACAAGTCCATTCTGCTGCCCAGAGAGCTACTTCAACACTAATCGAAAATGGTGGAAATCACCTGGATCAGCTGCCCTATCAGCTGATTGACAAATCGATTCCCAGACGAAATACGTATAAGAAGCATTACCACAAATATACCAAAATGCTAAAAATTTAGACTGTTGAATTTGAAGCAGTTTTGGACTTGGATTTGGCGAGCCTAGATATTTCAAGTGCAAGTTAACAACAGGGGTCTTAATGTCTCATGGCAAACATAGAGCCGAGATTCAATTCCCGCCAGGAAAATAGGAATTTATTTAGCGACAAAAATAAATAAATAATGTCTTTAGTTCTTACCCTGCCTAGAAAATGGTGGTAAGCTGTAAATAACCCGACCCAATTAGCTTTGGTAATAAAACGTCGACGTTAATAAGAATGAATAACAGAAGCGTAAGCAATGTTAGCAATATATCTACGTAATAAGGAAATAGTTTAGTTAAAGTATTTGAGAGTCTTCTCGAAATAGATTGCTCAATCAGCTGATCCAAGTAACTTCCGCCGTTTTCTATTAGTCTTGACGTGTCTCTCCGGGTTGGAGGATCAACTTGTCTAATTAGCTGATGTGGGGTATTGAGGTTCTATATATCAAATCTTCTCGCAAATTTAATTCTTTATACATGTTGTTTCATAGAATTTATTTTCTGCCTCTGTTTCTTAATTTTCTACCTCTAGCAAACCATAGGAAACTTTTATTTCTAGCTTAAATGACAAATATGGCTCCCAACGAGCCTTTACTATATGAGATACATGTCAAATATGTTGTGTGTTACTTCATCAATGGAGATTATATTTATTAGGGAGCTCTATATTTATTTGATCAACATAAAACGCAATATTTAAACGATTCATAATAAAGATAAATCTGTTAATGGTCGTAATCTGTTGAGGAAGTTGGGGGGTTAAATTATTCCAGCAGTTGGGAAATATGCTGAGGTTACGCAGCACATTACCGAGGGACGTTTTAGGTTAAGGATAAACACTCCTGAAGAAGGGTCAAATAAAGCGGTCCATGTCAACTTTTAGCAGATTTCCCTTAAGGGAAATCTGCTATTGAGGTTGTACTCATGACGGAATTTTCGAATTTTTTCTTCAAATGTCCATCGATCCTACCTAGTAGATGACGAAAATGAGGTCCGTTCAAAACTGTATATATATATATATATATATTTGTCTGTTACCGCTCTAGCGGTCGCAATTTTTGTTTAATCGTTACCAAACTCAATATTTAGTCGTTTTATGTAAAAAGAAAGATCACGTTCGTTAACGGCTGAAATCGGATCAGTGGGAGGGGGGGTTTAGAGGAGTGGATTTTCGAAAATGCAAAATATCTCCGTTATTACGCGTCGGACCGAAAAATTGTACAGAATCAATCTTATTGTAAATTAAATTTTCTATAAATATTCTTTTATTCATTTATTCTGTATCTGGAATATTAACCGAGATATTTGCATTTGTATTCTGCGTGTGGTCGACAGGATGTTCGGACTTTCCGACGAGAGCTCTGGCGGCCGTTTCTGTAACTATTCGTCCCTCGTGAATAGGTTTAGAGGTTTCTTACTACTAGAGTTGTTATTAGGCAGATTTGTCTATTGTAAAACTTCACGTGGGAAATCTGCTTAGTTTACGCAGCCCCTGCGTGACGGACTTTTTAATAAATCGGAAGAGTTACACGGAATAAAAGTAAATATCAACATTCATATTTCAGTTAACAAAAATAAATTGAATAACAATTTTTGTACATTACTTTAATTATGTGAGTTTCTTTAGTAGGATCGGGAAACATTTGAGGGGAATTTTAGGACAAAGTGGCATCGGCACAATCCCAATAGCAAAAGTCATTTAAGGTATATCTCCTAAGAGTTGATTTATGTTCTGCTTCTAAAAGTGGCGATTAAATAAATGAATAATGTTATAAATAATATGAATAAATAACAAATGTATACTACTCTGGGGGGAGGGGAGTTGAAATGAAAATAAAGGAAAATAAATGACTAAAACTGTGTAAACCCATAAGTAATGAACAATGGAGGAATGCTTAAGAATCAGGCTCTGGTGACCTCAGATATCAAGAGAAATGGACAAAAAAATATTTAAACAGGAGAAAAACATTATAATAAAATAGTCTTAGCTCTGCACCAACTGCTCCATGAAAGGGCTAGAGTGGTGTGAAAGAGGAACGGACTAAGGATAAAGAGAGAGATTCAGATATGAAATAGAAATCTCGCAACTGAAATAGACAATTCCAGCCTGTATTCTTAGGAGGACGAAAGCCCACAGGGCAGAAAAGTGAGACTCGGCTAGTAACAGAATTGCGGGTGATGAACTAAGATAAATAAGTACGACGAACTATCATTTCTTAACTGGGGTTCTTATAAACATTCATCCTTCTAAAAGGAGACGAATTCACTCTCCTAATGAAGAGAGAAGGTAAGCGTGATACACCAATTATCAGAAGACCCGTACTTCCATACAACTACACTAACACCAAAGCAAGCTTTTCATAGAACTTCTTACTTAGCGCCTCACTCGGGAATGATTAGTTGGCGAGCCGCCGATAGATTGCGTAAACCTACGGATATCTAGATCGCCTTCGGAGAACTGGTGCCAAATACAATTTCATCGACCCGCCAAAATCGTTTATATTTAAATTACACCACTCACTACAACGAGTCCGTTTGATTATCTCTTACATAAATATTACCCTATCTACGGTTACAAATAAAAATATTTTAATTAGCAAAAATTACGAACAAAAAGTCTCTCTATATAAGAATGCCTGACAAGACTTTAGCCCTTTCAGAGTTAAGAAGCCCGCTGAAAATACATTATATTTAATTCTAAGAGTATTAAGGAGAAAATTCATTAGCGCAAACTGTTTACGTTGCTCCTTCCTCGGGAGAGAGAGAGATTGTCTTCTGAGATTATAATCAGCTGATAATAATACTTCAGCTGGAGTGACTTTTTAATTAAGTAGCTCTTCTTTATAAACTCTAGAGCCTACAATCTTTTAATTGTGTATATACCTATAAATATATTCTAGCAAATTTACCTTAAGGTATATTTGAAATTTTCTTTATATATTTATGACCATCTACATTACCTGTCGTTAACGGGTTAAATGCTTAATGGTTAAAAAATAAAGATGGACTAATTTACGCAATACGTAATCCCATAATTTTCCACACATAGGTATGTACTGAGCTCTTCACTCGTTACACCAGTGGTGGAAAAAATGGCGATTGAAGGAATATTAATAAAATGCCCATTTTCCTCCAAAATGCGTTTCTTTCGACAGAGTGCACAACAGGGCAACAACGCCATCTTCAGTGCCTATTGGAACAAAAACCTCTTGAAATATAAAGCATCAATCAAATTATTGAAAAAGTACAAAAACAACCTTAGCTTAAAATAGAAAAAAAACTGAAACTAAAATAGAGGATAAAACTTAATATTATAACCAAAAATATATATATCGCACAGAAAGGAGCTATTGTTACTTTATTTATAGTTCAAAGGGTTTTTGGGTCAACAGGCACTGAAGATGGAGCTGTTTCTCCGAAAGGTCACCATGTTGTAATAAACGGCATCGTGGAGAAAAATGACATTATTACTTGATTCATTCCTTTACCGCCCAGCTTCCCGTATTATAATAATTCTTTATTATTACGAGAATGTACTCATAATGCAACTGAAGATGTTCTTTTTGTACTGTTTTAGCAGATTTCCCTTAAGGATTATCAGCTATTAGGGTTGTACTCATGGATCAGTTTTTGAAAAATTCCTTCAATTGCTCAACGAGCCTACCCTTGTAGACGCCGAAAATGAGGTCCATTCAAGATTATATATATATATATATATATATATATATATATATATATATATACTTCTTGGTCTGGACCCAATAATCTTATATGTTCTTCATAGTTTAATGGCAAGGTTCACCAATAAAAAAATATTTTTTCCGTGCAAACTTTATTCATATTGCCCAATATGTTTCTTGGCTTAATTACCACCTCTTCAGGGGCCATCAATTTCTGAGGTGTTCTTTCCCTCTTACGATCGTTCCGACAGTCCCTTTCTGACTGGGATGGTCGTTGATACCCAATATAAACAAATGTGTATCAATGACCCTCCCTTGTGAAGGGACTGTAAGCGGGAACTAGTACTTCAGAAATGAATGGCCTCTGAAGAGGTTGTAATTAAGCCACGAAGAATGATGGGCAATATGAATAAAGATTGCGCAGAGAAAATTTTTATTGGAGTTTATTGGTGACCCTTGCCATTAAACAATAAAGAATATATTTATATACTTGCCTGTTTACCGCTAAAGCGGTCGCTATTCTCGTTTGATCGTATTGTTACGTTTTTTATTACAAAATCAGTAATAAACGTTGTTTATTAGAGTTTCTTTTGGATTGCAAAATTAAAGACGTACAAGGTTCACAGTTTTTATTACTGCACAATTTATTTAACAATCAGATTACACAGTCCAATAACTCACTCACGATCACTGGAGTTTCACAAAAAAAAAAAAACACGGCATTGCACTACCCCTTCACTTCGCGAAAGTTAACGGCACAGCACTGTCTTAAACGTGGCTCTATACTGCTACTTACAGAGTCCCGGCACAACACTGTTCTTCAAATAAAAAAAAACCATACCACACTGCACTAAGTCCCACTGTAGCACTAAACGCACTGATAATCACTTGATGTCAGCTGAAAACAAACTAAACTCGAGTCGGGCAGGGTCCCTTTTATATAGCTTGTCGGCTAACATCAAACATTCAACGGAGGAACATTTCCAGCCCTAGTAGATACTGCCGGCGCTACTAGCTTTTCATTGGTCGGCTCCTTTCATCTCCTTTGTACTTCCCAAATGCGTGCCTATCTCTGTTTAATTTTTCATGTATTTAATTTTCGCATCAATGTATATACCACAAACTCCATATATAAGCCATTCATGTAAAACTCAAGTAATGGCTGAAATGGGACGAGTTGGAGTGGGGGGGGTGGGTTCAAAGGGGGTAAATTCTTCTTTTTTTCATCGAAGTGGCAGCAAACGTCAAAAAAAAAGCAACCAGGTGTCTCAATCGATCCCATATCTCTTTCTCAGTTGAGATCCTAAAACAAGCCCAATCTGGTAAAACACACTCATTGATTTACACGGACTGCCCCTTGGAGTGGTGTCTCGTGTTAGGAGCTAAGATCCGAAGGAAAAAAGAAGGGACATCAATCCAAGTTAGCCGGAGTGATTGAGTTATCCACTGATTGGCCTCAGCCTCTGGACAGATTTCGATGGTCATTGATCTGCTCTCGCTTCCAAATCCTAAAGCCACCTCCACTATCTTGTAACTCAGGCAACGATCTAGCAGATTTCCTGCTGTTTAGGCACCAGTCATAAAGTGATTTGTCAAGGGGGTTTTTCTACAGGTGGACTTCCAAAGAGCTTTTGGTTCAGGACACTCAACATACCTATACTCACTAGTGATATCTCACCAAATAACGTCTATTTTTAAATAAAAATCCCATGAGTAGAAGTATGGGTTTAGTCTAGGCAGAACACAAGAAATTAAAAATAACGCACTTATTATTTGAGTTAAGAAAAAGTTATTGCACAAGAACTGTAGGGCACCATAAGCTTAATTAGATTGGTTCTGTAACATTTTCCATTCGGACACATAGTAACGGAAATATTTTAAATTTCAGAATCCCCCTTTCTATCGCCCTCTCCAAATTTCTGATTTGATTTCACTTCTCAACTGATTATGACGTTTAGTGTAGACTGAAATGGTTAAATATCAAGCAAGGTATAGATATGAAATATATTTTACAGACCAAAACGTACAACCTTAATGGACGAAGTCATCATACAACGTATATTGATGTTTCTCACATAATAAATGTCTATTGAAAACAATATTTAGTCTTTGAGATTGGAATAAGACTTTTCATGATATATTGGCTTACTGTTAACGTACAATAACTAAATGTAGGAGTTTACTGAAGGCTGAAAACTAAAAAAAATAATGTGTCTCAGTGAATGTTAGAGACTGAGAAAAAAAATGGACGTTTCATTCATTGTAAATTCATAGAAAATTAAATTTACATCAAAGTTGGTTTCACACAATGTTTCCACCTGTTCCATAACAACGGACGTTCTCTCCTGACTCCAATTCGCCCGATTTTAGCTGTTTAAAAATTTCATCTTGAGTATTCCTTAAAACGTTGAAATATCTAGTAACGGTCGAACAAAACTTGCGATCGCTCGAACGCAAACGAGCGTATAGTTTTGAACGGACCTTAATCTTGACCTTATCTCCTTCGTAGCATCGATAGACATTTGTCGAAAATTGTTTCATGAGTATAACCTGAATAGCAGATTTCCCTTAAGGGAGCATACATGCATGGCTCTTGACCTCTTTATTTGCTTCCAAAAGCCTTTTGAGAGCTTACATTGGCTACAATGAAGTCCCTTGCCACAGCCGTCAAGCTTATCTGATTGACGGGGATGTGATTTGAAAGGGCTTTCTGTAAAGCCAAAGCATAAAGGTTGAGGTAACTGCATGGATAGACTTTATCACCTATGCTGATGATAACCTCGCACTGAAGTGATAGCACGAGGAATAAACACCAATCCTGGTTTTAGCACTTACAAAAGCTTCACACATCGCATGACCTAAGTCGAAAATTTGCTAATTACAAATTAGCCTGTGTGATTGAAGAGTCAGTTTTAGAATGTAGCTCTACTGAGAAATGAAGCTACTACAGTAGTAGGGTCCGGAATGCCGTAACGAGGATATTAAGTATTGTACATTTCACCACCTTCAAATCGAACAGATTCATATTCAGCAATTGCAGAATTTATTGCATGTACCGAGTGTGGAAATGACCAACAAAAACGTCCGTTGATAGACAATAAAGTTGAGTAGATCTCATTTTAGCCATCTACAAGGTCAATAAATCAATAAATTACTATTGATAAAATTATGGAATAGGTTATTATTCAATATAATGAAGATAAAGAACTTATGAGCATTTTTTCATAAAGGTTGTACTCATGACATACTTCACGAAAAATGTATTCAAACGTCCATCGAGCCTACATAGAAGGTCCACTCAAAATTATATATATATATATATATATATATATATATATATATATATATCAAGCTGTATATATTTGTCTGTTACCGCTCTAGTGGTCGGAATTTTCGTTTGATCTTTTGAAATACAAGCGTTACATGTAAAACTAACAGTGAAGTTCATTAATTGCTGTAATGAATCACTGGAGAGGAGGCATTTAGAAGGGGATAATCGAAACATTTTTATTACGTGTCGGATCGTATAAATCTATATGACTCATTGTAAATTTAATTTGTTATCAATGTCGTTCTCATTATCTCAAATATTAACCTAGATAATTCCTTTTTTTAACTTGTGAAACGCCATTTAAGGTCATTGCACGTTAATAATAAACCAATATACCATGAAACTTCTTTCCCAAGCTTATAACCCTTGTTTTCAACTTAAAAATATTGTTTTCAACGGACCTTTACTATGTGTGATACAAGGAAAATACGTTATGTGATGGCGTCAATAATTCAGATTTTATTTACCACCAGCTGTTACTCAACGAATTTGTTTTTTTTTTAGAGAATATATGTTGAAATGAGATGAGTAGTGAAGTTATTAGTTTCATTTCATCTATACCATACTCTATATGTTGCCGGTTCAATCAAGTCAACTGCTTTTACTCTTTGGATTTTTACTGAGAAATAGAACATGTCTCACCAGAATATTCGAAATTTGTTTAGTTTACGCAGCTCCTGCGTGACGTGTACTTCTAATCTCAGGTCGCTGAAAGTGGATTAACAATAAATAATACGCTGAATATTATTGAATTTATCTTATACAGGAGAGGAATTACTAATATATCATGGCTTATTTCATGTCGCTTTCGGAATTATTCCACTATGAGAGGATAATGAAAGTCTTGAGTAGATTTCTCCAGGTTGCCTCCTAACCTGTTTATTCTGTAAGTCCCTTCCTCGTAGTCCTGACAGGTGGTTTCCATTTCCGGGGCAGGATAGCTCCATTTGCCAGGATAGGTCCAGGATGCAGCTATTTCAGTGCTAATGTGTCCTTTCACCGCTCTTCTAACATCGGCAATTTCACTTGGACTGAAAGGCACTTCTTTATACGGCGAAACCATCTCTTTTATGTGTTTCTGACATTTTGGCTTTCGGCTGAGGGCTAATATTTGGCTGAGTAATGTGCGCTTGCTTATTACTTTAAGAAGAAGAAATGGAATGGATTTTATTTCTCATAGTTCAGGAATAAAGTGATGACTTCAGACCTGTGATTATGAATGAATTTGAACTTAGACTCATCTGTAGGAATGAGGGCACCGGTACACTTGGAGAGCTGAATCCGCTCTGCCGATAGAGTTGAAATGCTGAAAAGAGAGTAAAAACTCAACTAAATATTTCCAAGAGTTACATCAATTCAGCTGAGCTCTTTTAAACCAGACTTCATTCAGAATGAAGATTTGATGCTAGGTTCAAATGCGTTTCGGTCAACCCCAAATACTAGCCTATATGCAGAAACTGGAGAGTTTTCTTTTCATCACAGATACTCGACTAACAGACTAGAGCGTAAGTACTGAAAATACTTTCCATAATCCAACTTCACCTTATTTTGAATATTTGGTAAACAACTCCAACAAGAGAATTCCTATTAGGGAAACCAAAACTTTCAGAATATATTTCACTCAAGAGTTCGCAATATACTTCAGACTTATAATGACCACTACAAAATATAAATAAATAAAATCTCTACAGAACTCTACATTGGTTTCTGAAAACACGACGGCTCAATCAATAAAGAAAGACTAACGCACTCTCTTCTCTGCATTAAACAATATTTCATCGACACATATCAAACAGTCACACAACATATACGTCAATATTATAGACTGAGCGGCTCAAAGTACTCTGACCGATGTGGCTCAGATACTTCTGAAAATAATGAAATATTCATGTTCAGTGTTTCAAATATTTCAAGGAATTATACTACTTGCACAAAATACATCTTAAACAAAAAACCTTACTGACGAGCAACATGACTTGTAGAGTCCAATACAGTCCACCAGAAAACCATACTCGATACATCCATCTAAAATATAAATGCAAGAGAACATTACTACAAGAAACAAATAACATTTTATTGGATACCTAATAAGGGCATAAAAGGAAATACTATAATATATAAATATGCGATACTTGTAATAATTTAATTGAAGATGGCTAATGGGATGATGTATATATCTAAAATCTAGGAAAGTGATCATCTACTGATTGTAAAATGATTTTATTGGAAATTATATTTAAATAAAGATGGCTAAATTTATGATAAATATATTTAAAATTCTAGGATTTTCATCATCCACTGTGATAAAATAAAATAAAAATGAAATTTGTGTAAGTCAAATTAGGTCCCGTGGCAATATGAGACTGAAGAATTATGTATTAGCTTGGAAAGTGAACTTCCAAAGTCGAAAATACTGTGAGTGTAATAATGTTCTGGTAGAAATAATATTTATGGAGGAAAATACTTCTAAGTAGGTTATGCCTCCCTCTCGTTATCTGTGGAAATGGAGAGGTTCCTGTTTTGATACAAGTTCAGCCAACCGCAAATATAGGCCAATCAACTTCGTTGCCCTATTTATTTTCAAGGAAAGACTGAATTACTACCTCATAATATAATTATAGATATAATAATATAATTATTTCTAAGGTTTTAAAATGTTATTGGTGTGGAATGACGAAGCTTCATAATTATTATTCATTTAAAATTAAATAGAGCTTCGCATCTCAGGCGGTCGATCTAGCTGCTCTTGAAAGCGGGGAAAAAAGAGTAAACGAAATAACAAAAAATTGAACACAAAACATTATAAAGGACACAACTGAGAAAAGGGAATACAAATCAACAAAAGAAACAGGAAACACAAGATGGAACTAAAAAAAGTGGTTAAATAAAAAAATTTAAATAAAATTGAAAAATGTTGTTACATAAGTTATAGCGAATCATAAAGACTGGCATAGAAAATTAAAAAAAAAATGGAATAAAATATTGTCAAACTGTCCATTATTTTTTAAATATGTTAAAATGGTGGAAATATGTGGGCCACCCTCAGACAGTAGTTGGTTTGAGGCACGTGGTATATTTAGATAAATTCGTAATCTGCATTCTGTCAGTAAATGCTCTATTGTTAGTACAGTGTGGCAAGAAGTACAGAAAGGCTTGTCTTTTTGGTTCATTATTCAAGATGCAGTATGTCTTTAAATTGAAAACAAGATTTGGTATTTAAGATAGGACTGCGACCTTTCACATAATATACTTTTATTGTTAAAGTGCGATGACTGAAAGTGCACGCTCATTGAGGCTTGAGAAGATAACACTACAAACTACTCTGTTAATGCTTAAAACAGATAAAAAGTATACAGATCAACATGTATAGGAAATTAAATGTACAATTGGTTACGTATGTTTCGATCCAATTACTATGGATTTATTTTCAATATTTGATCACCTCCCTGATTTCAGTCGTTAGCGAACGACCTACTCCTTTAAATGAAACGCTTATCGAGTTTGGTAACGATCAAATAAAAATGGCAGAATATACAGCTTTAGCAAACAGGAATATATATATATATATATATATATATATATATATACACACACACACAAGCACACACACATAATTTGAACGGTCGATGCACATCCGAAAATCGCTTCTTGAGTACTAATTCAATAGCAGATTTCCCTTTTGGGAAGATGCTTTCAGCTGATCTTTTGACTCTCCAATCGACACCGTGTGGCAGTCCTTGGTCCTCCAAGGGGAAGGCGAGTCAATCCTTTTCATTTTCATATACTTCTGACAATGATGCCAAAATTTCCAATCGACCCCTTCACAGAAACAACTTTCCTTATGTACGAACATAGTCACGTGTATTTCCTCTTTGCCTTTAGGTCGAAAAGCATTGTCTTGAGGAAACAGGCATCTTTAACGGTTTCCCTGTCAGAACATGTTGCTATTGTGCGTTTCTCTCTTCAATGCCCTCCTCACCGCAGCACGTTTTCTATCAAAATATTTACAATATTTCCATAATCATGATGAAACCCAAAAGTCATTCTATGAATTCTCCAGTGGAAATTAAAATTTTTTACACTACTAAAAATGGAATTCAAAGTTGTTAGTAGATTTAGCTCCCGAGAAATCATCTACCCAGGTTCTTTCATGATGCATTATTTTTGACCATTGATCCATCCTAGGAGATGAAAAAATTGTATCCCTTTAGATTACACACAGACACACACACACACACACACACATATATATATATATATATATATATATATATATATATATATTCACATATATTCTCATATATTGGTATGTTATTACTCAAGGCACTGTAATCATTTTTTGAATCCCACAAAATGTTATATTCAAGCGTTTCATTTAAACTAAAGACCAAGTTCATTAATGGGTAAAATCGAATTACGAAGAGAGTGGATCGGTTAAACTGTAATTTCCCAAAAGCCACGTTATTATTATGCCAAACAATTATTTTTCTTTACATTTTTGAAGTTGTTTAACAACTTCAGCCTAATATTCAATGGATATTAATAATAATGATATTATAGTGTCATTAATCATAATATTAATGTCAAGTGATAAACCCGAATAATCCGTAAAAAACAATAAACGATTTTTTATTATTTTTCATACAACATTTAACGTTTAGTAAACAAAATAATTCTTATTTATAGTTAAATAAATAAGAATAAATAATAGTTAAATAAATTACAAAAGTAATTTCTTATTTATTTCTTATAATTCTTTTGGGGCTCAGGTTAGCCATGTGAGTTAAAGTGTTGATCTTAATCTCACATGGTAAACCTAGAGTGGCGAGTTCGATTCTTGCCTGGGCAAAGGAAATTATTCAGTGACGAAATTCATTAAATAACATCGTAAATCCCACCCTGGCTAGAAAAGGGTTCTGTAGATAACCCGTCCCAATTAGCCTGAGTTGCAAAAAGTGGACGTTAATAAATAATAATAATAATAGTATTTATAGTTTCGATATTTAGAATGTTATCTAATGATTATTGCCCACATTTTCGAACTCAGTACTGAAAGTGGGACAATGCAATAAAAGGGAAGATGTGTAAATTATTTAATTCACCTACTTTCCCATTAAAACCACCACACCGAATGATTAAATAATCAGGACTGTTTTTTTATATGACGTCATTAAGACTTCTCAAATAGCCTTCTTAGTCATAGCCACGTGATAAATAAATTGTTCCGAATATTATTTATTTATGCATCTCACATGGTAAACCTAGAATGGCGAGTTCGATTCTCTGGGCAAAGGAAATTATTTAGTAACGAAATTCATTAAATAACGTCCTAAAATCCCACCCTGGCTAGAAAAGAGTGGTAAGCTGTAGATAACCCGTCCCGATTAGCCTAAGTTGCAAAAAGTGGACGTTAATAAATAATAATATTTATTTATTAACGTTCACTTTATACTACGAAAGCTAATCCGAATATTATGGTATTATTAAAAACTTCCAGTTCTACTTTTAGCTATTCATTTATTGTTATCTTCATTTTATTTACATACTAATTTATATTTATTTGATTTTAGTTTAGTTTTTATCCATTGAAATTATATAATTGTTTACGTGTTATTGTTATATTTTCAGGAGTTTTTTTTTTGTAATTTATTTATGAATGTAAACTGAGGAGCACAGTCTCATGAAATATTCATGTTCATTTTTACAAATTTTCTATTTGTGCGCAGTGTAAGACAGCAGATAAACTCCAATTGACTGGCTGCTGAATTTAAGTATATCACTAATTTTTCTCTTCTGTTGCTGAAAGGGACTTGAACGCTCTGACTAATGAAATAAAAGTATTATCATCATTCCGCAGTGATTGCTATGATCATTTTCTTACGACGGACGGGGGGAGAAATGACAAGTTATTTTGTAAATGTATGTAATGCCATTTTTTAATATTAACATTAATTTTTATATGTTATATGCTTGCAAACAGAATAAGCCTTTAGAGCTCATTTATAAGAAATATTTTTTTTTCTCTCTCTCTCTCCCCCCCTCCCTCTTTTCGAGAAACAGCTAGTCAGCATTATTTAGTAGAAATTACATTCCTGCACCCATATTTCTGGTCGGCTTTCATTTACTACTCAAAGAAAATGAGCTGCTCTTAAGTACCGTAATTACTCTGTACTCTTTGCACCTCTCCCTCTAAATCCCAAGTACCGCTATTCGATTTTACATATAAATGGCTAGAAAGCCACTCATGAAGAACACAAATGTTATTGCTGACGAAGATAATAGGTTTTCTTTGTATTTTGCTTTCAAATAATTGTGTGTAATTATTTTTCAAGTAACTATGTTCTCTTTAGTTCTCTTAGTAACGGTTAAACACGGTCGAAGTAAAGCTATTGTAAAATACCTCTTTGTTGTTTTTAGGAGCACTCTATGTGTTGGTATCGACTATTTCATTGCCATAATTCCTGCATGCCAAAAACCATTCAGTTCTTTCAGAAGCTCCTTTATTCATATTTCTTGGTGGTACTTGTTCAAAATTCGAACCATTAATTTACGTACTATCAACGCTCCGTTATATTAGAATGTATTTAGCTACTAAAATGTACAATATATAATACTATATAATTGTGGTAAAAAAAAATAACGAATTCTTACACTACATTTTCCTGAAATACAGCATAGAAGCTGGAATTTATTTAAAAAAATATATTTTAAAAAAATGAGCTGCCGTGACCAGGATTCGAACCTGGGTTATTGCGGCCACAACGCAATGTCCTAACCACTAGACGATCACGGCTATCGAGGCTCTGGAGGAAAATCCCCGAAGAAAGAAACTGGACCGTGAAGCTGGGGAGGGCTGGAGCGACACGGACTATCGTCTATAGCTACTCAACTTCAGTTCGACCATTCACTTGTAGGCCAAAATTCACCCTCATATTAACAATTAGTGTAAAGAAGAGGCAACTGCGCAATGATGTACCTAAAAATAAAGTCCGTCACGCGGGGGCTGTGTAAACTAAACAGATTTCCCGCGTGAAGTATAACATTAGATAAATCTATATACCGGTAACACAACACCACCGTGAATATTATGTGAATACAGACGATAATAAGAAACCTCCTAATGGAAAGCATCTGAAACGTAATTAAACAGTTCTGCCAACTTCTTACCGGAAAGAAAAACAATTACTGTAATATATCTGAATATAACGCTCTAGCGGTCGCAATTTTTGTTTGATCGTTACGAAACTCGATATTTAACCTTTTTATGTAAAAAGACAGATCAAGTTCGTTAATGGCTGAAATCGGATCAGAGGGAGGGGGGGGTATAGAGGGGGGATTTTCGAAAATTCAAAATATCTCCGTTATTATGCATCGGATCAAAAAATTGTATAGAACCAATCTTATTTCAAATTAAATTTACTATACATTTTGTTATACACATTTATTCTGTATCTTGAATATTAACTGAGATCTTTGCATTTTTATGAAGTCAGTTGGACACGAGGTCGGGTATAGTTAGGATTAGATCGGCCGTTGTCGTAACTTCTCGGCTCAGGTGGAACCTTCTTCTAACCTTACCTGTCGTTTCTAACCTTACCTTAACTTTGTTACTTTGTGAGATTTATGCAAATACGTTCTGTTCATCCGCCCCCCCCCCCTTCTTTAGTTCTTGGACTACTAAAATTTCAGTTATTAAAATATAAAGTATTCTTACAATTCAGAAGCCGTTTCAGTAGGGGAATTTATATTTTAATTAACTGAAAGATTTCTCATTACCGTTTGCATTTAATCACGGTGGTGTTGTGTTACCAGTATGCAGATTTCTCTATTGTAAAACTTCACATGAGAAATCTGCTTAGTTTACGCTGCACCTGCGTGACGGGCTTTTTTTTTTTGTTTAAAATGAGTAGACGTGGGGGTTTGCTGAAGGCTGAAAACTGAAAAACGCAAATATATATATATATATATATATACTTTTACTTGACACAATTATTAACTGGACACGGAACAACAAATTCGTATATTAATCGTTTTGGCCGAGCAGATCAACCGAACTGTTACTGCGACTTTACTACTTAACAGACATAGAGACACTTTTAGACACACAGAGTTTAAAACTCAATTAAAATGCCGACAAGAAAATTGGCCTGTTGAGGAAAAACTATTATTTTATAAACATAATAAACAACTAAAACAGTTTGCTGAAGAAATGTATGACTTCCTGAATTATTCAAAACTGAAATACGGGTACAGCTAAAATAATTAATTATTCAGCATTGAATCAAAAATTTGTTTTCATTATACTGCGTCAAAAAACATGTGTTTTCAATACTAGGTTTGAGTCCGTAAAATAGCTCTTTTCGGGATTAGTACTGAAAAATCTTTTCGGTACGTTAATAAACAGATGTTTTATTCCAAATAAAATAATGCGCAAAGCATGTGTTTTCAATATCCAGTTTGAGTACGCAAAGTAGCTATTTTCCGACCTAGGACGCAAAGTAAAACAGATGTTTTGGAAAACTTACTCTTGGCTATCTTATGTTATTGAGCGATTTCAGTTCAGAGGTAACCTGTGTTTACTATTTCAATATTGGTGTGTGGCTCAGCATGTAGGCTCCCACACTATATCCTTCGTCCCAAGAACAGTAGCAAAGTTTTTGAATTTGAAAGAGTCTGATGGCTATACCGGACACTCTCTTAGGAAGTCCTCAGCAACTATGTTGGTTGAGGCTGGTGGAGATCTTCTCACATTAAAGAGGCACGGTAGATGGCATTCATCAAGTGTAGCTGAGGGGTATTTAGAAGAATCAACCACAAGAAAAGTTGAAGTTTCTAGGAAACTGTTTGGGCGTGCACCCAAGAACGGCTGTGGCGAGTCAGTTAATTTACCCAAAAATTATCGTAATGTTGCTGTTCAAGAAAATGAAGACTATTTCACGGTAGAAGACCTTTTTAGAGATGATCCTGAATTTGTAGAATGTATGGCAAACCGAACTTTATCAGGAATCGAAAAAACATTACCCAATAAATGTCTAAATATATCTAATAATAACAATTGTTCAATTAATATAAATTTTAATATGTAACAGCTGTCTAAATTTGATTTGTGTTACTTTATAAAAATGAATCAATTATAACTGAAATGGATATTTTTTTTTTACTATGTTTGAGCAGTATAATGAAAAGTAATTTTCATTACACGTACGAAAAGTGGCTTTCGGTGCTTGGCCAAATTTCCCTAAAAACTAAAACTAGGCCTCGCACCGAAAACGCCCACTTTGCGTCCTAGTAATGAAAATAACTATTTTGTTTTTATTTTCTTTTTTTCATTTTCTTTGTTGTAAATAATTTTATTGTACAAATATTTTATGTTATTCATAGTTAAAAAAAAAAGTTATGTATCAAGCACACGTTATGTACTAATTATTGTACGGGACGTGTGGCTAATAAACTCCCTTCCTGTAGGGTTACTTCAGGAAGGAAATAAATAATTAATATATATATATATATATATATATATATATATATATATATATATATATATATACTAATGTGGAAGAGTAGAGAAACGAACTAAAGGCGTACCCCTTCATAGAGAACTCTTTTGAACCAAGGACTACTTGAAATTGAGGCCATGGTTTTATTTATTAGATAGTAGTCTCAGGTTAGCCATATGAATTAAGGCGTTGGTATTCGTCTCACTTAATTTAGTGGTATACTCAATAAATAAATTCCTTAGACCAATCCTGACTAGAAAAGGGTAGTAACCTGTATATAACAAACCCAAAGTAGCCATAGTAACACAAAGTGGACCATAATATATAGTTTTATTTTAATTTAGTTGTTGGTTAGTTAGTCGGTTTTACCAATTTTATGTCAACTTCTCTGTCAAATATATATTTATACTCTTCCACCTTGTACTTGTAATCCTATTTCAATGTCTCTTCTAATTTGAGGTGTAATTTGCTTCTAGTTTCTTTAATTTATCAGCCGGAGAATCTCATTTAGAGAATGGTTTTCCGGGAACTAGTACTCATTTGCCTAAGACCTCATCTGGGTCAAACTTTAATCCTGCCTCTATTTTAAACCAGAGCTAGGAATTTCACAACTGTTGGTCAGCTTGCCTTTTAGAGTTTTTTTCTAAAAAAATCTCTTGTAATTTCTTCATTGCATTTGAAGCAATGTTTATTGGATCGTAACAAAAATCCTTAGTTCAGCATTTCGAGTAAAATCATAATGTAAAAATTACATACTTTAAAGTATTGGCAATATACCTTTAGTAATAGTAACATATTTAATCTGATTGGGGACGTCTCTTATATTTTTGTGAGATATTTTTAGTTGTTGCCTTGTACACTCTAAGTGTTATTAATTTCTTTATGCTGCCATTGGTCGTGAGATAATGTTGTCGCTCGAGGTATGGATAATTACAAAATGAATTAACCCTCCGGCGGGCGCACCTATTTGAGTTACGTTAGTTGGCGCGCTGCGGTGTTTGGACCGCATTTTGTTTTTTCTATTTTTTTATTAGAAAATAATCAATAACTTACTTATTTATGTTGTTTATTCATTTTTGCTTTGGTTTTACAGTAGTTCTAATGCATGAAAATTATACGTCATCATATTGCTGAGTAAAGGAGGGCTAAACATTTTTTTTTAATAAATAGCTTTGGAATATAAAAAACAACCTTGCAATAGGTAGAATAATGATTGAGATATTTTAATAATAAATTGTTTATGATAAATAACCACCAACATAGGATATTCAGGAACGTATGAATAGTGGTATAGGAACAATAATTTTATGTTTTATAATATTATTTTACAGACTAAAAATAGAGTAAAATTATTAATTATTTTCATAAAGTTTGAAAAAAAATTTTTTAATATAAATACATAATAATAGTATATTAGTAATATAATAAAAAAATAAGTTCAAGGTTATAAATGATCAAATACAGAAAAAATATTTGTTTCAAAATTTGCAAGAAAATAAATTTAATTTATCAATTAGGAACTAGAAAAAATGAACTTTTTTTTTATATTACAGAACAAAAATCAAACAATATCCTCTTATAAAGCATTTTCCTGACAATTATTGCACGTTACAAGATGGATACTGTGATTTCAACAAAAAATCCTTTGGCACATATTGCATACAGAGCTTGTTCTATTATTTCGATGTATCCCACAAAGGTAGCAAATTTTTCTAGCCCTCAGAAAACCGACTCAACATGTTAATATACAAATACCTGGAACCCCCAGCCCACTGAAGTCATTTCTATTCCTAGTATTTTGACAGATGTTCAGATTGCGGTCCGAATGCCGCAGAGCGCCCGCCGGAGGGTTAAAAACGTATTAATCTATGGCGATTAATCTTTTTGTGGCTTTTCCTATTATAGTATTTTTATTTTTCTGTATATTGTAAGGGTTTGGTATAGAGGTAACTGTTTAATTTGGGAAATGCAGTTATATTCTACGTTTTGTATCCTATCATATAAAGCTATTAATTTGTCTAATCATCTGCATGGCAACCGATGTTCTGGGTGGCCAAATGTTTGTAAACAGGAGTTTATGATTTTCGTCAGAACAAGAGCATTCACTGTGACCTGTTTCTGGAAGAACTATAACATTCGGAGTGCATTTCGGCCATAAATACCGATATTTAAAAAAAAAATCCCAAATGGTACATCGCTAAGATTCAAATCCCTTTGAATCCAAATTTCCATAGCGCGGGGAAGTTTCGAAGAGACCGTTGACTCAGGAAGTGCAATTTTGATTTGCCAAGCATCACTGGCTCCTTCTGCAAATATCTCTGACCTTTGCTCCAGCAGAATTTGTTAGGTAAGCCGTTTTTAGGAATCTTCCTTACAAAGATTACGAAGCCCATAACTAGCTGAAGTATTTTATGTACTGAAGCTGAGTATTATTGCAATATAATGGTTTCATCGTTCTACCACTTCATCAATGAAGAATTGTAGCTGTCGTTTACCAAAGATATTTATTTACTGCACCACTATTGTTTAAACTGTGGGACTAAAGTAAAAGCCGGAGAGAAGGGAGAGGATTGGCAATGAAATAAAGGCTCCCCAAAGGGCTAGGTGAGTTTAGGAAAAGTTTTGCCGGAATTAAAGCTCCCGAGACCTGGATCGATGGAGACAAGCACAATGAACTCCTCAAGTTGATGGGCCGAGTTATCAAACCATCCGATCAATACTCACTTATAGATCTGTCAATAGTATCATCAAAACTAGCTCTCGCCATCGCCGAGGCAGTGCTCGTTTCATTATATTACGAAACGCTGGATTATGGGAGTAAAATCCCAGGCCGCCGACCTTTTGGCCGTAGTGCTGTTTGAAATGGAAAAGTTTTTTAGGATGTCTGGGTGGGAGGAGGCGAATATCGCATGAATAACATTATCTTGGATATAGAAAAGTCCAGGCTGGGAATTAGTTTTCGAAACGAGACCATTTTCATAAAATACCAACTTTCTAGGGGTAAAATTCCAGAAAAAGTTTTTTTTTTGTTGTTTTAGCAGATTTTTCTGATGGAAATTCCAGTGTGAAGGTTGTAATCATGATGAAACAAAATTTATTCTATTTTCCATCAAATCTAGTTAAAAAATGGCAAACATTTGATCAAATTAAAAATCTGTTACTTATCATGACACATTTTACTTGTGTACAATAGGAGGAGCTGATAAAGTAAATCCCTTTACAATAGAGCATATTCATGCAAATTATGTTTCGTTATCTGTTAATGTCGATTTTGTGCTACCGATCCTATTTGGGATAATCATAATCGCTACAACACTTTTCTAGCCAAAATGGGAAGAAGGATTTTATTAATGAGTACATCATTAAATAAATTCCTATTGCCCAGGTGACACCCCATTCCAGCAGTCTCGGTTTATCACAAGCCTCAACTCATTTGGCAAACCTGAGCCAAAAATGCAAATTTAAAACTTTAAAATCATTCTTGGAGTAGTCAAATGAAGATATTGCTAAATACTGTTAAAAGATTTCATTTAAACATATTTTCAAAAGGGGTTAGAATTTTTGACAATTTAGGCTCTTTACTTTTCACATGTATAAATACTTCCAATATTAATAAAATTTCTAGTAATTCCCCCCCCCCCTAGAATTTAAATTTAACGTCCCTATAACCCTTAACCCCCTAACAGTGCTAAAACCTGCTAAAAACAGAAAGCCAATTAAGAATCTTAAATGATGCCTACTTAAAACTATGCAACAGGTATATTGTCCATATAATTAAAGCAGATGAGGTTTGTAAATGGCGTGAGCAATACATTTGTAATAGTGTAAAACACTTATTGTTGGAATATCCTTCATTAGAACCCTATAGGAAACTATATATCTATCTATATATATATATAAATTGTAACCTCTGTCTGTACATTGATTTTTTTCGCGAAATGTCACGATACCTTTTCGTTTCACATGTCATAGACACCATAACTGCATTTTGTTTCTTTGGTGTCTGTTTGTTTGTTTATTTGTTTGTTACCTTTTCACGCATAAACGGCTGAACCGAATTTTATGAAACTTGGTATGTATATTACTACTAACCCAATTTAGACTTTAGGCTATGTTAATATTCTCTGAGACGATCAGGAGTGGGGGTTATAAGGGAGGGCTGAAATTAAAAATAGCAATATTTCGTTTCCTAATGCAGTTTCGGCAATTATACACATAACAAAAGTTGTTTATTTTGTTATTTGGAATAACGTTTGTCATACACACTTTTGTCGTATACCTAAGTATAAATGAGTTATACATTAAAAACTACTGCGGAAGTCAACAATTTTATTTGGCAAAAAAACTCAAACGAACTAAACCAAACTCGGTATGTGAATTAGCATATTAACGCCTTCCTTATAATAAGCCATACTAACATTTCTAGGGACGGGCAGGAGTGGGGGTTATAAGGGAGGCCTGAAATTAAATATAGTGATATTTCGTTTCCTATTGGGGTTTCGGCAAATACGCACATAATAAAAGTTGTTTATTTTGTCATTTAGAGAAACTTTTGTTATATACACCATCGTCGAATACCGAACTATAAAGGCGTTATATGCTAAAAATTATAGCGGAAGTCAACAATTTTATTTGGCACAAAAGACTCACCGAACTAAATAAAACACTCGGTATGTGTATTAGCACTAACACCTTCCTTATAATAAGCCATACTAACATGTCTAGGGACGGGCAGGAGTGGGGGTTATAAGGGAGGCCTGAAATTAATAATAGTGATATTTCGTTTCTTATTGGGGTTTCGGCAAATATGGACATAACAAAAGTTGTTTATTTTGTTATTTAGAGAAATTTCCTCAACAATTATTTTCAATATGAACTACCAGGTACCTCACTTGGAAAAATTAATTCAAATGTATGTTAATATTTTGTACTTAACAATTCAAATCTATGCATAATGCAGAGGAAACGGGAAATATGACAATGTGGAGGATAGTGAAGTATTACATAAAAAATTAATTTTATTATTAACAAATCCACAGCAACGATGGGTATAAACCCTAAACACTGTGACGGGAAATGTCAAAATATTGTGAAAATTAAAGCCTTGGCAAAAAAATGTCATATTCATTTAGCCTCAAATGAATTCCCGGGCGAAGCCGGGTACCTTAGCTAATATATATATTTATCTTCAGATATATAGTGATAAAGAGAAGAAAGATTAGAGACTATTTTGTTTATTAAAAGCATTTACCAGTTAAACAATATATTTTATTTTCTTATTGACTACACAAATACAAACGTTTAGATCTATAATGGTTATGTACTAAAACTTCTTTAAAAGTGATATATTAATTACAAGTGATATAAGATGAGTAATATAATTTTTGCATTCAAATGCAGAATTTCAAATGCGTTAGTTAATTGAAGATAGTGATTCGTTACTATGGAGATTTAGTGTATATTTAAATATGACTATTGTTCGATCGTAAAACTATGTTTTCGGCGTCTAGCATTATGTTAATCCCTACCAACGCTAATTTAGCCAGACACCATGGCTGCTCTCTATATGTAAGCCAACAAATCTTATCTGTCTATCTATAGAATTAGTTGTAATAAAGACATATCGTTAGATGACTAATGCCATGCCATTTACGAAAACTAATCAGAGGTTATCTGTGAAAAATAAAAAATCGTTAGTGCAGGTTTCATGAATAATAAATCCATAATATATATTATTTGAGGGGATAGGGGTTGAATGAAAAATTGTAAATGTGTCCTTCATGTACCGTCTGTTCGAAAAATACGGTGTAACCAGCGTTACTGACTTAGTTATAACACATATGTCTAATCTTCGGTTTTGTGTGGCTCGATCTACACCTGATGTGGCATTAAAGGTTTCTAGAAAATTTTGTGACATGTATTTTTTGCTTGACATGGAGCAAATAGACATGTCAAAGTTTACTTAATATTTAGATTAGGGATTTCTTTCTTGTTCCTATAGTAATAAATATTTGTAAAAACCTGTTTTTAGTGTAAGATCATACATTTCGATTATGCGATATTGTCAGATGTATTCAATATGTTGTTTGTTTTTCAGATGCCAGATCGAGGAAACTCCCGTCGAGAAGCCAGTGCGTATTCCCCCGCCTCTCCTCCGGTCGCGAACCTTGCCCGCAATCGTGGTTCCTGGCATCAACATACTCCATGCTCAAATAGATGCCAAGATAAAGGATGGTGAGTAGCTCTATTCTTTAGTTAATTAGTCCGTATATGCTTATAACACTTGTAGAAAATAACCTATGTGTTCAGGTATTTTTCATTCTGCGAGCAACTAACCGGAAGGTGTCAGTTCCTAAAATATGTAGCTTTGGTAATTTAGACATTGCTGTCTAGACAACAGTTGCAGCAAGTAGTGGCGACAAAAATGGTATTGTGGTTATCTCACCTAAATTTTTGCAGTTCAAGCCTCGTTTAACCCGGGACTGCTACAGGAATAAAAAATTAGTCTGTCCACCGTACGCACAACGTTTGCAAGTGTAGGTATTACTAGTGTGAGACGTCTAGCAATACATAAATTAAGGTGTTAACATATGCATCATGTTATCAAAGCATTATTTTTTTCATTTTGTTCTTTACTATGAATTAAAATGCAGTTCAGTTTGAGAGAAGGTCCAAAGATTCAGTCATCCTCGAGAAAATAATTGTGTAAGTCTTATCACTAAGATGCATATGACGCTTTGTTAACCTAAAGATCTCGTTCAGTTTACGTTCTGTTCTATATGTTGATTTGGCACCTAGCATTCTTCCAAACATGTTGGTTAACAAAATTACTCATTTCGACAAATATACTTCCTTTAAAATTGCCGTTGTCAAATAATCTTCCCTCAAAATACTTTTTATCAAACGAACTTCCTCTACCAATCTCTATTATACCTTTGGGCTAAGTCTCGATTGCCTCAGCTCCTAAATAAATCTTTTAGTATTCAATTTCAATGTCCAGGTACAAACGTCTATATCTGACCTACGGCCAAAAATCTCCTCAAACAGCTCCAACTCGGCAGTTTATCAGGAAGTGTTGAGAAACCAGTAGGCGAAGATATCCCAGTGTCTATAGATAACCCTCTTATAGACGTCAGCAAGATTACTTCTTTACAGTCCTATTATTTGATGCTTACATGGTCTTTATGGAATCCTAAGATTGTTTTGTTGAATTTGAGGTCTTTGCCGCAATAATCATAACAGATGGAACACTAATGTCCGGTATTCCTGTGTTGCATTCTGTGAAAAGTAAGGTTCATGGATAGTTGCCTAGATTGGGTACTGAAGTTCCTTTCTCTCAATGCCTCTCGTGCATTTGGTGCAAAAGCGTGGTGTTTGGATTGCTGGTTTGTTCATGGGCTGAAAAGAGGCTCCCTCTTGTGCAAGACGTTTGGCCGACTATACATCAGCTCTTGGTCTGTCGTTGCGTTGACTGCTCATTTCCGGTTATTGCATGATATTAGGATCGCCTAGCTCATGGGCTTAGCATCCCAGCAATTGGGTAAAATCGTCTCCACTCTTGACAATTGACTCCTCGCAATGGAGATTAAAGATGAACTTGAGGATTCTGAAACCTCCCATAGACCGTTATATAATTATAGTATCAGCAAACGTATGTGTGTTCCATATGTACTATGGGCTTGAGCACTTGAAGATAAATGATTTAATTTGAGTCTTCCTGGTTCACAATAATTTTAAGTGAAGACACGTGCAGGAAGTTCGAAACTTCCCTTCGAACTAATTTTGAAATTAAGTTGTTTTGGTTTATTTTTGCTTTGCTCTATTATCCGTTTTATTTTATTTGTGTGATTCTAGAAATAATGAATTTTGAACTGCCGCTAAAAACAAATACTGTTGGTATACATATATTCCGTGTGTGTGTGTGTGTGTGTGTGTGTGTGTGTGTGTGTGTGTGTGTGGTGAGAGAGAGAGAGAGAGAGAGAGAGAGAGTTCTGAACGTTACCACTAAAGAAAATGAACTTGGTTTTCACTCCTAAACTTGGGTATGAGTCCTAAGAGAAGTGCCTCTGTCAAAGGGCTAATTTCATGCATTATCTTTTGAGAGGATAATGTACACAAAAGTTCTATCTTCAGGACGTAATCTGCTGAATTCTAAAACGACTACAGCGACGGAGTTCATAATTCAGTCAAGGTTTCGACATACACTCGCTGCAGGAGTCAATTATTGATTCTCAAAGCAAGCAGCCGCAAACTGCGGTCGGAAACAAAGTTCGCTAACTTTTCAACTAGCAGACTAGTCAATTATGAATATCGCCTCTGAAGCAATTGTTCCACTGGATTTCTAGAGAGGGCCCCAGTTCTTACAAGCCTTGATACACGCTATACATACCTTACAAGCCTTCATACGTGCTATAAATACCTTACAAGCTTCCAAGTGCTAAATGATCATCTAATTACATAGATCCTAGTTCAGTGTCCTTTTTGTATCAATAGATTCACCTACAATCTTGATACATGCCACGCATACCTTACAAGCCTTGATACATTCTATACATACCTTACAAGTCTTGATACTTGCCATAACTACCATATAAACCTTGATACATGCCATAAATACCTTACAAGCCTTGATACATTCTATACATACCTTACAAGTCTTGATACTTGCCATACATACCTTACAAACCTTGATACATGCTATACATATCTTACAAGCCTTCATGCATGCCATACAAACCTTACAAGCCTTGATACATTCTACACGTACCTTACAAGTCTAGATACATGCCATAAATACCTTACAAACCTCGATACATGTTATACACATCTTAAAAGCCTTCATGCATGCCTTAAAAAACAAGCCTTGATTCGTTCTATCCATACCTTGCAAGCCTTCACAAATGCTATACATACCTTACAGACTTGCAAGTGCCAAAGGATCACCTAGTTACAAGGCTCCTATTTTATTGTCCTTTGTGTATCAATTGACACACTTACAATTTTGATCCATATTATATGTACTTCGGAGTTCAAATAAAAATTGGAAAAAGAATTTATTAACTTTTTCTAGACTGTAGCGGTAGAGCCAGATACAATAAAAAGTCCATCAGTGGTTTTTAAACTAAGCAGATTTCCCCTAAGTTTCCCACGATCCAAGCGATTGGAAAGCAGAGTTCACTAACTTTCCAACAAGCAGACTAGTCAATTAGTATAGACTAGTCGCCAATGAAGGAATTATTCCGCTGAATTGAAAGGGAGATTTCCAGTTCGTATAATCTTCGATACATGCTACACATATCCTACAAAGTTTTGTTACAAGCGCTACATTTCCTACAAGCCTTGTTACAAGCTCTCAAGTGCCAACGGATCATCTCATTACTATGCTCCTAGTGGTTTGTTCTCTCTGTATTACTTTACTTGTTGGACTTCGGGGGTCAAATACGGATTGAAAAAAAAGCAATTTACTTTTCCTAGGCTTTGGAAACAAAACCTATTCTAATAAAAAGTCTGTCACATAGTGGCGCAAACGAATCAGATTTTAAACACGCTTTCATGACGCACTATTAAAAGTGATCTCAGCCCATCACATATTTTTTATTTCTAACTAAAAAGCCCATGAGTAGAAGTTTCGGCTTACTAGTGTTGAATAAAACGGTTAAATATCGAGATTTTTGAGTTAAAAGTGAAAAATGTGAAGTGGTGTCATCATCACAACGTATTTTCATGTGTCTTTCATATATCAGTTCAATATAAACAATATTTGTACTTAAGCTGTAATGTACGAGCTTAAACAACAACAATTAGCACATTATTTATTATATACAAAAAAACTTTTTATTAGTATTATTCTGTTTGTTATACTCGTAAATCTTAGAGAAGAATTTCTTCATTAGATATTTCAGAAAACCCATAGTTATTTTGACATTAAAAAAAAAATTAATCCACATTTACACTAAATTACGATTCACTGGATTAAGTATTGGTAGTGGATTGTTTAGATTAATATTTATATTATATTACATACCAATGTATATGTGGTAAATTTGTGCTTTAGAAAATATTATTATTTTTATTTCTACTTTTTTAAATTCGTTATATTATATTAAACACCTTGCGAAGAGTAATTGGCCAGAGTCTTGGTATCATGTTTGTAAACATAAGCCAATAAAATATCTATCTATCTGTCTACTTCAGCTTCGAATAAAGCCCATGACGTAAACCTGTTTGAGTTACAAAATAAAGTACTAACTCACTCGACGTATTTGCATGAATCTCATTTAGGAGAGATCTGTTATATTCCCTTATAGCTAATGTGTGATGAGTAAAATATGCCCTACATGTTTCGTGATATATATACCACCTCTTCTGGGACTCTCCTTTTCAAAATATAAAATTAATTAATAAAAAGTAAAAACATTAATTTAGCAATAACTTATGATAATTATTTCCTACATAGAGTATAAATAAATGTCTACTTACGTATATATCAGCTAAATCTAAATACAGATTGCTTCTTACATTTCTGAAGTGCTTGTTTCCTTCTTACGTTCGTTGATTCTACCCTCACTGGGGGGTTAGTTGATAATGAGGTTCCCGAAGTAGGTTAAGTCAGCTGATTACAAATCGACTATTTACACGTCAACCTTGACCTCAATTATTTCAAAATTTAGAATCGATTGTTTTAATTTAAGATAAAATGTTATAGAATATATGATTGAGGTATTTAGGCCCCTGAAGAGGTGGTATATAGACCACGAAACATATAGGGCAGTAGCAATAAAATTTACGCCAAAAAAATGTTTTTCATTGAACTCTTGCCAAGAAAATATGAAGAATATATATATTTATATATACAATCTTTATGTTCTAATACATTCTTAAATACGGTGTTTGGGATTCTTATATTTTCATGAATTACTGAATTCCATTTCTAATTTGAGATACCTCTGGTGTTTGATATTTTAGCAGATTAGAAATCAGCTATTGAGGTCGTACTCATGACGCGAGTTTCGAAAATTTTCAACAAATGTCCATCGATCCTACCCAGGAGATGACGAAAATGAGGTCCGTTCAAAATTATATATATAGATATATAGATATATATATATATATATATATATATATATATATAGATATATATATATGTCTGTTACCACTCTAGCGGTCGCAATTTTTGATTGATCGTTACCAAACTCGAAATTTAATCGTTTTATGTAAAAAGGAAGTTCGTTAATGGCTGAAATCGGACCAGTGAGAGGGGGGGATTTTTGAAAATTTACAATATCTCCGTTATTATGCGTCAGATTGAAAAATTGTATAGAATCAATCTTATTGCAAATTAAATTTAATATAAATATTGTTCTATACGTTTATTCTGTATCTTGAATATTACCCGAGATATTTGCATTTGTATTCTGTGTGTCGTCGGCAGGAGTCGGCTATGTTCGGGAATTTCCGCCGAGAGCTCTGGCGACCGTTTCCATAACTATTCGTCCCTCTTGAATAGGTTTAGAGATACTTTACTACTACAGGTGTTATTGGGCAGATTTATCTACTGGAAAACGTCACGTGGGAAATCTGCTTAGTTTACGCAGCCCCTGCGTGACGGACTTTTTCTTATCTCTTTATATTTTTTTTCTTTGTTGAAAGACTATGCCCGTTGAAAAATCGCCGTCGTTGCGGATCACATTTAAATAAGTAAATAAAATTATATTTCCGTTACAAGATTATATTATCGAATTTCATGGTAGAACATTCGACCACTTCATTAACTAAAAAGCCTCTAAGCTTATTTATACTGTAAGGATTAGTCTCAGGGTAAAAAAAAGGTGGATTACAATCCACCTAATAAATATATGAGTTGGGGAGTAAGAACGGGGCTGTGCCTAGGCAACCTGCCAAACACTCCTGTCGGCCTGCTCCTTTGAAGGGGCAATAAATGTTCCAGTGTTATTTCAACCTTCTACTTTACCTAGAATAATTTAAGCATATTTCTCTTAAAAGAAATCAGCTATTGAGGATGTACTTCTGAAAAGGGTTTTATAAAATCTCATGACATGTCCAATGATCATCTATGAGATGAAGTCCGTCACGCTGGAGCTACACAAACTAAGCAGATTTCCCTCGTGAAGTTAAACAATAGATAAATCAACAAACAGGTAACACAACACCACCGTGAATTTTAAGTGAATAGATACAGACAGTAATAAGAAATCTTTCAGTAAATGTTAATTACCTCCCGATGAGCGTCTGAATTATATACAAACAGGTCTGCCAACCTCTCACCGGAAAGAAAAACAACTACAGAAATATATCAGAATATAACTTATCAATTTTATTGAAAACTATTTACCATATGTAGTACTGTGATTTATAATGAATCAGAATAATTTTTATTGTAGAAGTACAAGAACTTAAGACGGGAGGGGGCTCCAAATATTTGCATGTATCTCGTATAATGAAGGTCTCCTGAAAACAATATTTGGTATTTAAGCTTGGAATAATGTGGTTTATTACCTAAATGAGTATTGTTTATGTAACATGAGTAATAGTGGGGGTATGCTGAGGGATGAAAACGGAAAAACGCAAATATTTCAAATAATATTCAAGATAGAGAAATGTATATAACAATATTTATAGTACTTTTAACTTGCAATAAGATTGGTTTTATATGATTTTTCGATCCAACGTATAGTCACGGAGATATTTTGAGTTTAATTTTATTATTACTTGTTTTGTTTTTTTCTAATTTCTTGTTGTTTTTGTTATTGATTATTTTCCTTATTATTAAAATTAAGACGTTGGTCTTAATCTCACTTCCTAAACCTATAGTCCTGAGTTCGATTATCACCTGGGCAATGAGAATTTATTTAGTGATGAACTCATTAAATAAAATCTCAAATTCCACCCTGGCTAAAAAACAGTGGCGGCCTGTAAATAATCCGCCCCAACTAGCCTTCATAGCATAACTAGACGTGAATAAATAAGAAATTAGAATTACAAATATTACTAGTTTATTTTGTTTACTTATTTCTAAAAAGGATTTTATAATAATAACTATTATATTTTAGTTCAAAATGTATATGGAAAAATTAATTTAAATGTTATGTATATTATACATAACTATATTTAATAACCCACTCTACTGCATCGAAAGATGAGATGTGCAAGTGGAGAGAATTATATACATTTCGGCCATTTTGGGTATACTAGACTGAGGAAAAAATAAGGCTATGGACATTGGATTTAGTCTATTAGTTTTTTTCTTTCCAAATAGATAAGAATAGGAATGACGTATACGAAGCCCCGTACGGACTACTTCGCCTCTCCCTGTACATGCGTCGTGTTTATCATCCCATTAATCAATTGAGAAATGGGATACTGTAATTCATGAAGACATTCGAAACCCAAACACCATATTTATGGATGTCTGGACTCATCGGGTAATTATAACGCAATTAATAAAAATAATATAAATAAAAAAATAAATACAGAATGAAAGATACACGGGAAAAAACAAATACCAATAGAACAAAAAAAAATGTATTCACCCTGCTAGGGTAATCTATATCTATATCTATATCTATATCTATCTATATATATATATATATATATATATATATATAAATATATATATATATATATTGAAATAAGACAGGTACCAGTGGCATCTTATCCTTTTGGATGGAATATGTTGATAGATGTTTTACAATGCATTGCTTCACATTGCTATGTCGATACTAATTTTTGAAAACATAATTTATGCAAATTATCAATTCCATATATTACATTTGTAAATGTTTTAAGCTCACAGGATAATAATATTTCTAATTACGGGTAGTTAACTTGGACTAGTTTAAGAACTAATTTATAAATGTCTATGGACGAAATTTCGTGACTTGCTTGGATGTGGTCGATAATCGGAGGCGGTGTATAAAAGCTTTAAAAACTATTCTTGAAATACAATAGCTTCATAGTTTGATTAAAAAGTTGTTTCAATTTCAACTCTTCTCTCTCTCTGCGGAATCTGCAAAGACTATGCAAGTAGGTTGGAGTGGCTTTTTATGTTAAATCTCACTCTACTTAAAGTTTCTAGAACTTGAGATACAAGGCTGTTTTCTAGTCGAAGTTTGCCCAGACTAATTTCCTAATGCAAATATACTATTTCCAGTGGTATATATTTGTTTAAAAATCAATATCCATATAAGATAGTATTTTGCATTTGACATTGTTCTGCTATTTTATGCAGATGATCTAATTCTACATGCCGATACTCAAGTTGAGATAATAAGGAAACTTAGAAGGGTAATGTATGCTATATGATCTAGTTGTTTACATATCCTAATCAAAGGTCCTGCATTTCCATAAGGGCTGGGCATCCTCCAAGGTTGGCAATTTCCTTTATGGAAATAAAGAAAGATATTAGATTTGTTTATTTGATTTTATTCACTAAATCAGGAATATTTTACAATCAAATTCAGTACCCAATTTCAAAAATTAATTGATCCACTGGAACTATTTAATACCCTCCGTGGTTCAAAATGTAAAAGAAAATGTCGGGATGCTACAGTCAAGTTGAACTACTCTATTATTAGTGTCACATATTTATGGACACCTATATGGTGTCTGAGATATCTCAAATATTTAGAACAAGCTGAAGTAAATTTTTATAAAAAACTTTTACAACTGATTAGAAGCACTCCTAATTATATGATTAGGTTGAAACAGGGGCAAACTATATTTTATTACATAAACAAACCAAGTCACCTCTGGCTTTGAAAAATTCTGTTCTGAACAATTGCTGTCTAATAATGTTAAATTTAACTGGGTAACTCAAATAAAGAACTTATTAATATATTTACATTTCGAAGATTTATGGTTGAATCAGGATCCATTACTACTAAAGAGAAACTAAAAGGAAATGCTTTTCACTCTAAGAAATCAGCTATTGTCCCGAGATTTAGGGAATAAAGACAAATCAAGGTTTAGTATTCTATTCAAAAATATACACATTATCCCATGAATTTCTCAAAATTATTTTCATTTAAACCTCCCTTATCCAATACATAAATTTATTGCAAAAATTAGAACCCCTACTTATTACGATATCAAGTTAATAGGAAAAAACATTGTCTACGCTATAAAACCTAACTAAAATACGAAGTAACTATAGATTTATCAGCTGATTCTGAGTAGTATGCGCCTTCTTATCGGTCTCGACATAGCCTTCCTCGCGGAAGTCTCCCTCGCTCATGGGCTCACCTTGTTGTTTGATCTAAGTGTTCCTGAAGAGGCGTTATAGATAAACACGAAACATTTAGTACGGATTCTTAATAAAGTGAAGTGAAAGTATAAAGTGTTTTATTAGTAATTTGATCCTTTACCTCAATGTGATATATATGATAAATATTACTTTATTTCGTCGGATGTTTTTCATAATGAACTCTTAGTAGAGAAAGAATTTTTAATAATATGTTTGTTAATTATAACTTGTAGTGGGATCTTAATCAAATTACAGAGAATGTGTCCAAACACAATTTTATATTAAAGAAAAACAATCTATATTTGACTAGAGTGCAAACAAAATCCAACATCTCTAGACTGAGCTCTTAGTGTAAAAGGAAAGTAGTGTACTTTTATATTATGAAATCTATACGTTTCAAAATATATTCTGATCAATATATGTGGGAAATATGAGCAGATTTCCCTTAAGGGAAATCTATTATTGAGGTTGTACACATGAGTAATTTCCGAAAAATTTTACGTTCTTAACTTATCCATTCATATCTACTATTCTCGATATTTAACCGTTTCATTAAACAATAAAGTTTATAGTCACTAATTGTTAAAATATGATCTTGGTGGGGTTGGTGAGGGGATTCGAAAATTTAAAATATCTCCACAATTATTAGTCGAATAGAAAAATGTTATAGAATCAATTTTGTTAAATTATTGATGCACTGCAATTGTTGTTTTATGCAATTTCATATAGCTCCATTATTGGGCGGGTTATCACTTTCTTTTTTCAGCGTTCAGTAAACCCTAACTTCTACTTTGCTTTGGTTTTTACTTAGAAATAAAATATATATGGTGACACGAGGTCAGTAGTGTGTCATACCAGCAGGTGGGACATCTTACTTTATGAAACCCCTAGTTGATGAGTTCATTGGAGTGGCTTTGTGAACGTGCGATGATTATAAAAACATGCAAATATCACGATATGTATTCAAGAAAGTGAAAAAAGTACATATACATTTATAAAAAGTTAAATTTTCAATAAGATTTGCTATTTGCATTTTTTTTATTCAACTTATAATTACTGAGATATTTCGAATTTTCTAAATACACCTCTAAACCCCTTCTTTCATTGGTTCGATTTCAGCCTTTAACGAATTTGAGCCTGAGTAAGTAACAGTTTAATATATATATATATATATATATATATATATATATATATATATAGAGAGAGAGAGAGAGAGAGAGCGAGAAAGAGAGAGAGTTTTGGACGGACCTTCTTTTTGTAATTGCGTCATGAGAACAACCTAAATAGCTGAAATAAAAATTCGATGGTTATGAGATTGTGGCATATACGGGTAGACTTGGCAAACCTTAGCTCATGGAAACCTTCAACGATTGTATGTATTTAACGCTGAACTTTGTTATATGTACTTAAATGCTAATTAAATACATTCTTCCAATAGATTGATTTAACGGTGTTTCAATCAGGCCTATTTGACTGATTTATTTTGTGATCTATTACAGTAGATTGCCTCAAGAAAATTGTGAAATGAAAAATGTATTTTCTCGTCGACTATGAGGGGCTTGGAATTCTAATAAAACTAAATTTCTCCTCTCGCTTAACTGGAGCATGAAAACAACATTACTCTTTCATTATCTCAGACATTTATTAGGCAAATTGTATTTTTCATTATTCCAACTTCTATATAATTGTTAGAGATATCCCGTCTTATTCCAATAGGTATTTCTTAAATGAAAAAATCATTTACTTATTCATTATGTACAAGTGTTGCACTAATTTATCCCGTGTATTATCCAGAATCTATAATTAAATAGCCATACTTAAGCTCAAGGCTAGAATTACTGTAAAAACAACAATTATGTTTTTCAAGGGATTTAATAAATAAAAATAACAAGCTGGACTCCATAAAAAATTTGTTTTCTTCCAAAAACAAAAGAAGTTATAAAAGCAACATATGGTAGGTTAGATAACATTTCTCTATCAAAGTCTTCATAATAATATTGATATATTTTACTCATTCTCTAAAGCCACCCCTCATTTTGATCTGGTTTGATTATGCGATTAGAATTTTAGTTTTACAATATTGTTTGGTAACTATCAAAGACAAATTGTCCTCATAATTACGGACGTCATTCCTCCGTGTACATAGGCCTCCTAATTACGGGAGATATTGAGAATCTAATTCCAGGTGACATAATCTCGATGTCATTCTAGCAAGTGGGAAATTATAGTTTAGTTTAGGACTTTGTTTAATATCAGTTCAGTTAGCCCAAAGCATTGCGGATGCTCATCGGATCCTCATCGGTCTTGATGAATACTTTGACGACTACTGGGGGAGGACGAGGGAGGACCTTGAGCCTGCAAGTTAGGATGTGAACCACTTACCAGGGTTTATTAAGCCTCTCCTCGCTACCTCTAATTATTGTTCGATGCCCGTATCACTTTCACTCTAATTTACAGCCAAGAAGTAGTTCCAAGTAAATTGTTCCGTAACACACGTTCTGTACTCGTGTTCGTGAAGGTTTGGGTTGTCAATGCTACCAAGACATCCTGTCGTATACAATGATGGACTTTTTCGTACAGAATTTAAATACGGAAATTTTTTTAATACGCCAGAATACAAAAACTATTTTAAAACATCGTATTCTATAGCTTGAATTTTAACCAAGTTATATGTATTTATTTGGTTTCAGCCTTTTGTAAAGTCTCAATTGTATTTATCCGATTTTCAAATTAACTACCTAGTCACTAAACATCTAAAATCTATCTAATATGTAATTCCTGTTTAAATAAACTTCCAATCAAGGGGGAAATAGAGGATAGATAGTGAGATAAGATCATCAATGTTGTATTCCAGCACGTGAGAAATCTGATTAGTTTACGCAGCACTTATTTTTATTAGACGATATCCAAATGAAAATAATTATCTCCTATATAGTAAAATGAGTTATGGTTAACCCGGATTGTAGGATTTTTAAATAATATTTTTTAATAGTTATTAGGGAGCTTACCGAATCTCAAATCATAATGTTACATATGAATCTCTAATCATGTTTCTTTTTTGGTCTTTTATTTCTGTTTTCTTTTTTTAAGTACAACTTGATGAGTGAATTGCCGTCGCTGCGGAAGCTAAATGAGTAAAAAATAAATAATCATGATAATTTTTATTATTTTATTTTATTAAGTATATCACAGTCTGCATTTAAATGTATTTGGTAATGTGTGATATGTTCAATACAATCCTCCATCACTCTCGACAGAAGCTACACCCCTTCACCACAATGAGAGGAGCAGCCTCTCTCTGCCTGGCAAGGAAGTCAAGAGCTAAGGAGGAATATGGCACTTGTTGAGAAAATAGCCACTGTAATCACTTCACTTTACACTTATAGGAGATCTCTGGGTCATTGTCTCTTGAGGCGCCGTGGTACTGGAAAGGGCTTCTGGATTAAGATAATTGGATAGCCTGCTGTGAAATTTTCTGAATCTTAAGGGAATTAGGTCCTTTACAAATGGGATATTAAGATCTCTATGGAGGGTGTGGTTTGTAACATTATATGGGGCATCTACTATGGTGCGCAGGACTTTGGATTGGAAGGTCTGGATGCGCCTGATGTTCGAAGGTATCCCACACTTCTATTTCACAGGTCCATATAGGACATAGTAGTAACTTGTACATTGAAAGTTTTTTGTTTTCGGTAGACAAGTGAGAACTTCTATTTAGCAGTCCGTAAAGGTGTCCGAATCGTCTGTTAAGTTCCTGTCGATCATGGTAATTAGGATAATCAAGACATGGAACATCGAAGTGATATCAGTTGTGTGATTCGTGTATCAATATCATAATTTCCAGACAGTATAGAATATAAAAGGTGTTTTAGCTTTTCTTTGAGATTAAAGAGGCTTCTGATCAACAAACATTTATATAAATATACTCGTAGACTTGCACAACCCTTATTAGTATTATAATCAAAATCACTTTGAGATGAGCATATTCCTCCTCTTGTGGGTGTAACTATCTCGTCCGGTCCCAAGGGTGCAGCCACCCACTCCAGGCACCTTCTAGTACTGTCGTTTCCTACACCAGTTCCTTTGTGATTATGCCTTCTTTACTAATACATATTTCTTTCTAGGTGGTATAATAGACTCCTACCCAGTTTAATAATCCTAAGTAGTTTACTTAATCTACAACAGTCTCCTGTGATTTAGTTGTTAGGACATACACTATCTCGATTTCTTCTTGTACAATTCTTACCTGGTGCCAGGAAACATGAATACATGGTCAGCACCCGAAGACATTCATCATAATATTAAATATTTCTTTTTCATTATTCATTTATATTTATATTTTTTTATTATTTCCCTTTTGTATTTTTATTTTTTCATTTATGTATGTATATATATAATTTTTATTTTTAAACTAATATTATAACTAACAAATACTATGTAAGCTGAACTCCCCTACTTAAGTATCTGCCGCTTATTACATTGTTCCCCCTCCACAATAATATTAAACTCCTTGCCTTGCAAATTACAATACCAGACTTTTTAAAGTGGGAAGCTGTTATCATAATGTCCTGTTCTTGCTAAACTTTAGTAATAGAATACATTAAAGAAAATATATTTTTGTGAAGTCTAAAGTTCTTATCTTAAATTGTCTAACACTGGCGTCAGGTGTTTCAAGGTATTCAGAAATGATCAAAATATCAATGTCTTAACCACTCGCCTTTCGAGTAGAGGAAGAAGAATTTAGAAAGTTGCAGCTCCTTTAAATTTAAATTGCAAAACTTTTCCTACTTTTTCCAAACCGTTACCACTCCACCCATTTGGGGGGAGGTGTTTGTAATTTTGAATAGGCATTAAAAAAGGCACATGAAAATAAAAAAATGATTCTTATTAGAACTTCACTAAGCTTTCTAAAGGCTTAAAAAAAAAATTGACTCTCAAAATACTATAATCCAGGCAATACATAACTTATGATTTATTTTACGAAATGGGAGGTAATTATTTTCATACGGATGTCATCTAATACGTTTACGGAGGATCTGTATTACGGACTGTTCCATCTTCAATGAAACACAGAAAAATAAAAAAAAAACCGACCGAAGTTTTCGACTTTTCAAGAGGCCCCCGCGTGGTGCTGCCATCTCTGTGTCAGTCCAGGGAACCGGGCACCAACAAAGCACCCAGCTGGCAGCATCAGTAAAACCAATATTAATAATGATATTGACAATGCTTTTCAAAATAAACTCCCAATCCTTGGGGGTTGCACGAAATTATAAAATAGGTTATCTCAACAATCTCCATTCCCTAAATTTATGTACAAAAATACTCTCAGCACTATTATCGCACTTTCATGGAACATAAATAAAGCCTTTGAAGGAAGTCAAAACTTTGATACTTAAAAAAATTAAGAACGTTTTGGACCTTAATCGTTACTTTTAATACAATACGTTCTCTAGATTTTCTCGCCCGAAATAAATATTATAAATGTATATATAAATAAATATTATTGAAGGTATTCCATAATGTGATTCACGTCAAAGTGCCCCCTTCCTAATTTAAATTCGAATTCTCATATATACAATCTTGTACCTTGAGACAGTTGACTGACAAATATATCTGACCATAGAAATTTTGACTGTTTATTTATTATTTTTTTTTTTGAGTGATTGATTAACAAACAAGCGGACTGACAGACAAGATTTTAAACTTTTATGTTATTGTTCTTAGAATGTTGTGAAACGTGAAAAAATTGATTCCCCTTTGATTGATTTAAAAGAAAATCAGATAAACCTTGCATTATATATATATATATATATATATATATATATATATATATATATATATATATATATATAAAATTGTAACCTCTGTCTGTACATTGATTTTTTTTTCACGAAATTTCACGATAACTTTTCGTTTCACATGTCATAGACACCATAACTGCATTTTGTTTCTTTGGTGTCTGTTTGTTTGTTACCTTTTCACGCATAAACGGCTGAACCGAATTTTATGAAACTTGGTATGTATATTACTACTAACCCAACTTAGACTTTAGGCTATGTTAATATTCTCTGAGACGAACAGGATTGGGGGTTATAAGGGAGGGCTGAAATTAAAAATAGCAATATTTCGTTTCCTAATGCATTTTTGGCAATTATGCACATAACAAAAGGAGTTTATTTTGTTATTTGGAGTAGCTTTTGTTATATACAATTTTGTCGTATACCTAATTGTAAGTGTGTTATACGTTAAAAACTACTGCAGAAGTCAACAATTTTATTTGGCACAAGAAACTCAACCGAACTAAACCAAACTCGGTATGTGAATTAGCACTAACGCCTTCCTTATAATAAGCCATACTAACATTTCTAGGGACGGGCAGGAGTGGGGGTTATAAGGGAGGCCTGAAATTAAATATAGTGATATTTCGTTTCCTATTGGGGTTTCGGCAAACATGCACATAACAAAAGTTGTTTATTTTGTTATTTAGAGAAATTTGCTCAACAATTCTTTTCAATATGAACTACCAGGTACCTCACCTGGAAAAATTAATTCAAATTATAATATATTATTATAATATTTTGTCCTTAATAATTTAAATCTATGCATAATGCACAGGAAACGGGAAATATGACAATATGGAGGACAGTGAAGTCTTACATAAAAAAATAATTTTATTATTAACAAATCCACAGAAACGAGGGGTATTAACCCTAAACACTGGGAAGGGTAAATGTCGAAATATTGTGCAAAGTAAAGCATTGCCAAAAATATACCATCACCATCCAGCCTCAAATGAATTCCCGGGCGGAGCCGGGTATCTGAGCTAGATATATATATATATATATATATATATATATATATATATATATATATATATATATACCCGTATATCGTTATGGAAAATCTGGTAAAGGTAAATAGATTGTGTAGTTCATTCTGCAATTACATTGTAGGTGGCAATTGAAACACTGTGAGTGTTAATCTGTGATGCTGAGTTGTTATTAAGACAGGGAGGGGGGGGGGGTTGTCGGTCATCATCAAAGAGAGAACAGCTGGAGAATATACTCGTAATTTGTCAGAGCTGTTATCTGCTCCTGGCCATATCCCACTCCAGGGCCTTTATCCATCATCACAGCCGATGATGCGGCTAATTCTCTGCAACTTTTCATATATCAATACTCCTGTGATCTTTTTAGTCTTGGTTATGTTAAAAGTCCTTTACACAGGGGCTGCGTAAACTGAGCGGAATTCCCACGAGCTGGTATGTCTCACACTGCTCATCTCAACTGACTGTCTATTCTCAATTTATATGACAATAAAAAGTCTACTGCAGCTGGAATAGAAATACCAGCCGGATATGAGAAGGGTTGGGGATTTACTATATCAGATTTCTAAAAAAAGTGCAAATACGTTCTAGCATTAGTAGCACAATAAGAAATACAACGTTATTATTAACGTCTACGTTTTGCTACTATGGCTAATTGGGACTGGTTTCTAGGGGTTACCACCCTTTTCTAGCCAGGATGGGACGACGAAGTCTCTTTACTTCGTCACTAAATAAATTCTTATTGCCCATGTGAGAATCGACTTTTGGACTCTTGGTTTACTATGTGATATTAAGACCAACGCTTTAACTAACAAGGCTACCCAGAGCCCCAACAAAAACAACTGTAGACAAGTGACTATGCAAGGACATTAGTTATGTAGCATCTGTGTAATAAAAATGGAGATGTATTTGATTTTACATTCTTTGCGGTTTGATTCCACCGGCTATAGTACTTGATCTTTATTTTTATATGTTATTGATAAATATTAAGTTGGATAAAGCTAAAGCAAACGTTGATGAGCTTAAGGCGCGGGTACACCAACCACTACTGTCAGTGAGCTGAAGGTAAAAATAGGTGTAGATTTGATCCCCTCCAACGAAGAAAATTAGTTCACAAGTTTGCTACTAGAACGCGCTTGTGTCGCAGTATCTAACTAGTATATCCGTGTGACTTTCATTCGTAAAAATCGTTTATATAGGCTTCTTATTCGTGGAGAAAAAGAAAATGGTATTTGAGATAATAATTTTTTTTTAAGGCTTCTTGTAACGACAGGAATTCAGAATAGATGGCGAGATGAGATGACCAGTGTATCATTTCAGTACCTGCGAAATATGCTTAGTTTATGCAGCCACGGGGGGGGGGGCATTTCGTTATTCACGTAGCTTCTCAATTGCTTCACCATAATGAGATGTGGAGTAGCAAATCAACCTGGATGAACAAAATAAGCCCTGATTTCATTCACAATTCGTTTATTTGCGATAAATGTCACTTTCAGCACACCAGTTTCATCTTCTGTGGCTGAAAAGAGCAATAGCTTGAACCACGGCCACTAAAGCTCTTTGTAAGCACTGTAAGCTCTTTGCAAAGTTCAAAATTGTCCGTCACGCAGGTGCTGCAGCAGACTTCCCGCGTGAAGTTTAACAATAGATAAATCTACATACTGGTAACACAACACCGCCGTGAATATTAAGTGAATGAATACAAACGATAATAAGAAATCTCCCGAAGGAAAGCATCTGAAATGTAAACAAACAGGTCTGCCAACTTCGTACCGGAAAGAAAAACAATTACTGTAATATATCTAAATATAACCTATTAATTTGAATGAAAACTATTTACTATACCTATTACTGTAATTAATAAGGAATCAGAATAATTTTTATCTCAATCAAGCAAATTTAAGTAGTCCATAAACTTAAGAAGGGGGGGGGGGTCAACAGAACATATTTGCATATATTTCGTATAATAAATGTCTCATGAAAACAATTTTTGGTATTTAAGCTTCGAATGATGTGGTTTATTACATAACCGAGTATTGTTTATGTAAATTGAGTAGTGGGAGTTTGCTGAAGGCTGACAACTGAAAAATGGAAATATGGTCAATATTCGAGATAGGGAATAATTGAAAATAACAATATTTAATGTACACTTAGTTTGCTATAAGATTGATTCTATACATTATTTCGATCCGCAGTATAGTATCGGAGATATTTCAAATTTTCAAAATTCTCCCACTTTAAACCCCCTCTCTCACTGGTCCGATTTCATCCGTTAACGAACTTGATCTTTCTTTTTACATGCAATGACTAAATATCGAGTTTGGTAACGATTAAACAATAATTGCGACCGATAGAGTGGTATATATATATATATATATATATATATACACACTTTTGAACGGAATTCATTTTCGTCATCTCCTGGGTAGGATCGATGGACATTTGAAGAAAAAAATCGAAAATCGCGTCATCTGTGCGATCTCAATAGCTGATTTCCCCTCAAGGGAAATCTGCTAAAACTTGTTGGAGGAAAACAGTCCTTCCTATTTGTTTCATCGTGGTAATGAGTGGGTTTCTGGGTAATGTATAGAAGGCCAGTCCTGATACACGGTAACCGATCAGCTGATTATCATCCTGGGTTAAGTATTGTAGAGCGTTTGGCCACTGCGTCCTCTATTCGGATGGTATTACTACCTGTGGTTAGGGATCGATTGATGAAGCTAGCAATCGAAATAACCACGTTATCCTCCCCCCTCCCCGGTGGTTAGATTTCAGGTATCAGTTACCATCATTAGTCACCACACACCACAATTGCCACACGGGCTTAAATCATCACCCTTTGAATTGCTCAGCTTATAAGGTATTAAGCGTATTGACGAGACCTATACCAAATACTAAATGAATTTTATGCAAACTCCTAAAAATGATATCCTTTTCTCGAAAAATCTAAATATCTGTGTTTGGAGTTTCAAGCATATCTTTATATATATATATATATATATATATATATATATATATATATATATATATAATTCTACTGTACGTGTGTATGCCACTGAGCTCCACCTATAGGGCTGGGCCGATTTGAATGATTTTTTTTCTATGCGTTTGGATGACGCTACTAATCAGCCCGGCAGATGGAGCAGGAGTGGGGGTTGTAAGGGAGGCCTAAAATGAAAAATAACGATATTTCATTTCCTATTGGTTTTTCAATTGGCAAATGTGCACAGGATAAAAGTTGTTTATTTTGTAATTTAGAATAACTTTTGTTAAATTCACATTTGTGGTATAACAAAGTATAAACGAGATACACACTAAAAAGTGTGAGCCAACAATTTTATTGGGCACTGACGATTGAACCGAACTTAACAAAACTCTATATTTAAATTAGCTTTAATTCTTCCATGACTATATTACATTTTTTAGGTTCGAACTGGAGTGGGGGCTATAAGAGAGGCCTGAATAAAAAATTCGCGATATTTCGTTTTGTATTTGTTTTTAGGCAAACGTGCACATAAGAAATTTTTTTTTGTGTTATTAAAAATAGCTTTTTTTTAAATAAAATATTATTAAATTTAATAGCCTATTCGCTTGAAATATCATGGAGGACAACGTCTGTCGGGTCCGCTAGCGCTTATATATTTTTTTATGAGTATGTGCTTTATTTTATCTGTAAAACAAATTCATGATCTATTTCGCGAACAATATTTTTTGCTATATACATGGTGAAGGAAATGTCATTATTTTTAAAGATTGATGGAGCCTCTCGACTTTCTGTTGAATACCAATTTGCGTATTTCTAGCTTCTGCAATTTAAATTTTAAAATATGATTTAAATTTTTTTCTTGGCCATTTTAGACACATTCTTATCATTTAACTAACTTCCTGACTGAACAATATTAGAGAAAGGAAGTGCTAATTATATTCTAAGCGATGCCTTTGTATGTTATGTTTGCTCATATTTATGGGCCTGACCTTAGTGCCTAGCGGCACCTAGAATTTACTAGAAGCACAGGAATGTAATATGGGCCGGGGCAAAGAATCACCTCCAGGAATTTTAATTAAGAAGTCATACCTTGTTGACTATATACTGGCAACGGCATAACCTACACATACACACACACACACTCACGCCTAACTCTGTAATCCACTATTACTAAATATAATAATTAATTAATGACAATAATAAAAAAAGGCTTTTTTTTTTGACAGCTGTAATGGCTGACTTTTCAAGTTCATAAAAATGTAACTGTCAAGGCCTCTCTGATGGGACAATATAATAATGTAGGTGTAATTAAATACTGCTTGATTCGTAATTTTCGTCTGTATGCATATTAGGTACAGTAACTGATTCTTTAAGTACTGACTAACTTCCTAGGTATGCTTTGGAAATTTTTCCTTGTTTCAATGTTGTTTAGTCCTCTGATCCCGTTATTTTCTCCATCAGATGCTGCCTTATTAGCAGATTTTCTCTGAGGGAAATCATCGTTTGAGGTTGTACACATGATGCGATTTTCGAAGAATTTCGTCTAATGTCCATCTGCTATAATATCTAGCCATAAGCTATTTTATCATGCACCACATCGTTCTAAGCTTAACTGAAAAACACTGATTTTAGAGACCTAAGAAAGATAATAAATATTCTAGATAAGTGCAAATAAGTTGTGTTATGTCATCAATTCAGTTATATACGTTTTTGTCTCGAAAATGTTTATTTGATCTATACTTTTGACCCAATTGTTGTTCTATTTATCTTTTCATAACTCAAATACTAAGCCAGGTCCCCTCTCTAAACCCCCTTTCCCCATTCCTTGTCCAATTTTAGCCATTAACTAGTTTAATATCTAATCTTGAATCTTGAATGAAACATTTAAATATCAAATGTAGTATAGATCGAACAAACATTTCAAGCCAAGCTCGTGAATAGTATTTGCAAGTATAATAGAGGTCCCATGAAAGAAATAATCGATATTTACGCTTGGAACACGGAGATAAATTATATATTGGCTTATTTTTAACCTATAGTCTCTAAACGTGGGGGGTGGGGGCTAGCTAAAGACTGAAGAATTAAAAATGCAAATTATAGAGGACAATATCCCAAATAAAGAAAAAGTGTATAAAACAACATTTATAGGCTCCTTTTTTACTTTTTACTGTAAACAAGTTTGATATTATACACATTTTGTGATCAGACTTATAATAAAGGAAATGTTGGGAATTTTCAATTTTTTTTCACAACTAACCCCCCCTCCCCATCATCCAGCGTTTCCAGATTTTAGCCGTTAATGATCTTTAAATTTACTTTTTGCATATGACGCGTGTAATAACGATTATACACAAATTTGCGAAGGAGAGCATTAACAGACAAGTATATATCAGGGAATAATTACATATTACGTTGGTCTTTGTAAACTTGGTAAACCTCGAGTCATAGGTTCGGCTCCCCTTTGGGTAATAAGATTTTAATTAGAGACGAACTCACTAAATAAACTCCTCAGCTCCACCCTTGCTAGAAACCTGTGGATAACCCCTTCCAAATAGCATTAGTAGTATAAAGAGAAAAGCAATAATAGAAAATTTGATATGCATCGAGATTAGTCATGTAAAATTTTTCTTTCCGATTCATAATATTGGAGGTATTTTGAATTTTTGCTTTTCTCCAGCCTAATTTCACCACTTCTTTCTGCAGCACAAAGAGGATATTAATAAATATTAACAACATTGAACTTCTTTATACGTTAGTATTTTTGAAAGGCAGCAATCAGTCCTTCTTTAAGATTAAAATATCAAGTCTGAAATTATAATTGTGTCTTTGGTATTAGAGAATTCGACTAAAATCATTTATTTTATTGGAAAAAGTTGTTATGGATGTGTTTAATCCTGTGGAAAGTTGAATCCGACTTGTTTATGCCATTGGGGTACGTTCAATCTTTTAAATGTTACTTACCTTTGAAGAAATATTAATAATAATTAATTAACAATATTAAGAAATTAGAAAAATATAAAGTAAAGATCTATTGGCTTGAAGCGATGGTAACTCTCCATAGTATGCATCAGAAGAAATCTGGTAATATCATTATTGATCAAATCAATCAGACTGCCAATATTGAAGTGCCCAATGATGGAAATATTCGAAATGCCAATGCCGAAAAATAAAGGAAATAACTAGAATTAGAAATTGGTCTTAAAGAAGCATACATGCCGAAGGTTGCCACATTTACGACTATTATTGTGAATACAAATTGACTCGTACCAATACCAACAATAATAGGCACCAAGAATTTAGATCTGGCGACACAAAAAATAAAAAAAAGCACAGCAAGGGGTATGTCGTGATATTGCTAGAATTATGCGAAAGTTTCTAAATACACCCTTAACATGAAGGAGAGAGAAGGGGAAAGTCTGAGGTTGAGAAGGAGAGAGATGGATAAGGTGAAGGAGAGAGAAAAAGAGAGATGGAGAAGGTGAAGGAGAGAGAAGGAAAAACTGTGAGGTGGAGAAGGAGAGAGATGGAGAAGGTGAAGGAGAGAGAAGGAGAAAGTGCGAGGTGAAGATGGAGAAAGTGTAACGTGGAGAAAAAGAGAGATGGAGAAAGTGAAGGAAAGAGAAGGAAAAACTGCTAGGTGGAGAAGGAGAGAGATGGAGAAGGTGAAGGAGAGAGAAAGAGAAACTGTGAGGTGGAGAAGGTGAAGGAGAGAGAAGGAAAAACTGTGAGGTGGAGGAGAGAGATGGAGAAGGTGAAGGAGAGAGAAAGAAAAACTGTGAGGTGGAGGAGAGAGATGGAGAAGGTGAAGGAGAGAGAAGGAAAAACTGTGAGGTGGAGGAGAGAGATGGAGAAGGTGAAGGAGAGAGAAGGAAAAACTGTGAGGTGGAGAAGGAGAGAGATGGAGAAGGTGAAGGAGAGAGAAGGAAAAACTGTGAGGTGGAGAAGGAGAGAGATGGAGAAGGTGAAGGAGAGAGAAGGAAAAACTGTGAGGTGGAGAAGGAGAGAGATGGAGAAGGTGAAGGAGAGAGAAGGAGAAAGTGCGAGGTGAAGATGGAGAAAGTGTAACGTGGAGAAAAAGAGAGATGGAGAAGGTGAAGGAGAGAGAAGGAAAAACTGTGAGGTGGAGAGGGAGAGAGATGGAGAAGGTGAAGGAGAGAGAAGGAGAAAGTGCGAGGTGAAGATGGAGAAAGTGTAACGTGGAGAAAAAGAGAGATGGAGAAAGTGAAGGAAAGAGAAGGAAAAACTGCTAGGTGGAGAAGGAGAGAGATGGAGAAGGTGAAGGAGAGAGAAGGAAAAACTGTGAGGTGGAGAAGGAGAGAGATGGAGAAGGTGAAGGAGAGAGAAGGAAAAACTGTGAGGTGGAGAAGGAGAGAGATGGAGAAGGTGAAGGAGAGAGAAGGAAAAACTGTGAGGTGGAGAAGGAGAGAGATGGAGAAGGTGAAGGAGAGAGAAGGAAAAACTGTGAGGTGGAGGAGAGAGATGGAGAAGGTGAAGGAGAGAGTAGGAGAAACTGGGAGGAGGAGAAGGAGAGAGATGGAGAAGGTGAAGGAGAGAGAAGGAAAAACTGTGAGGTGGAGGAGAGAGATGGAGAAGGTGAAGGAGAGAGAAGGAAAAGCTGTGAGGTGGAGGAGAGAGATGGAGAAGGTGAAGGAGAGAGAAGGAAAAACTGTGAGGTGGAGGAGAGAGAAGGAGAAACTGTGAGGCGGAGAAGGAGAGAGATGGAGAAAGTGAAGGAGAGAGAAGGAGAAAGTGTGAGGTGGAGAAGGAGAGAGATGGAGAAGGCGAAGGAGAGAGAAGGAGAAAGATGGAGAAGGTGAAGGAGAGAGAAGGAGAATGTGCGAGGTGAAGATGGAGAAGGTGTGAGACGGAGAAGGAAGGCGACGACCATTAAAGGCGCCTGCACAGGATCCTCAATCGTGTTAAGGACCGCCCTTTGAGCAGGCAGGACTCGAGGTTCATACTCACACAATTTATTAACTACTCTCTTCCCTCGAGTAAGGGATGAGGGGGGGGGGGCTCAAAGGGAATTTTATGATGTAAGAGAAAAGCTCTCATAAACTGCTTAAAAGTTTTATTTTTTACTGTTTTTTAACTTAGTACAAGGAATTATTGTCATAAGATATTTTACGCCAGCGTTTTGTAGGGTCTGTGGGTGATAAACATAATAATAATGAAATTATGACGGTAAACACTTCAAGCACTTGCTAGTCAACTAAATAATTTTTCAATGTAACTTCCAGGGTGGGAATTTGGATTCAATGTGAGCAGTAGAGAGATAAATAACCCCTCAAAAGAGAAAAACATGGATTCACTAGAAAACTGTAGATAAGAGATGATCTGAGGGTAGATACGGATAGAATTATTCTCCTATCTTTTATCATAATGGAACTCTAAACACCCTGTAAACAATTCTTTAAAATATTGGTTGACATTTCTAATTTATCAAATGGATCTGCATACAGACTTGCAGTTTACGTTTCACTGAATATCTGTTTCATTTGCAATATGAATAGTTATTGTTGTAATTTTGTACTTCAAAACCCCAATGAAGCGAACTAAGGGCAGACAGAAGCAGTAGGAAATCTAAAGGGGGTGATGATGATTGAGTATGATAGATAGGAGCAGCAGGTTCTCATTGCCATTACTTAGAGACAGTGAGAAAGTGGCAGCAGGTTCTTATTGATGAAACGAAAAACTTCCTGAAAGAAACAACTCCCGGGGAGGAAGCTAGCGACTGGCAGGATGTAGCCGGCTTGCATAATCTCATTGCTGCAAGCTAGAGATTGGCATTAGGCAGCAGCAGATTCCCAGTGGCGGAAGCTAGTGACTGGCAGAACGAACCAAGCTGCATAGACTCATTGCTGCAAGCTAGAGATTGGCATTAGGCAGCAGCAGATTCCCAGTGGCGGAAGATAGTGACTGGCAGAATGAAGCAAGCTGCATAATCTCATTGCTGCAAGCTAGAGATTGGCATTAGGCAGTAGCAGATTCCCAGTGGCGGAAGATAGTGACTGGCAGAATGAAGCAAGCTGCATAATCTCATTGCTGCAAGCTAGAGATTGGCATTAGGCAGCAGCAGATTCCCAGTGGCGGAAGCTAGTGACTGGCAGAACGAACCAAGCTGCATAGACTCATTGCTGCAAGCTAGAGATTGGCATAAGGCAGCAGCAGATTCCCAGTGGCGGAAGCTAGTGACTGGCAGAACGAACCAAGCTGCATAGACTCATTGCTGCAAGCTAGAGATTGGCATAAGGCAGCAGCAGATTCCCAGTGGCGGAAGCTAGTGACTGGCAGAACGAACCAAGCTGCATAGACTCATTGCTGCAAGCTAGAGATTGGCATAAGGCAGCAGCAGATTCCCAGTGGCGGAAGCTAGTGACTGGCAGAATGAAGTAAGCTGCATAATCTCATTGCTGCAAGCTAGAGATTGGCAGAATGAAGCAAGCTGCATAATCTCATTGCTGCAAGCTAGAGATTGGCATTAGGCAGTAGCAGATTCCCAGTGGCGGAAGCTAGTGACTGGCAGAATGAACCAAGCTGCAAGTTCTCATTGTTACAAGCTAGTGGCTGGCAGAATGAAGCTGCATATTCTCATTGTTGTAAGATAGAGACTGGCAGAAAGCAGCAGTAGATTCCCAGTAGTGGAAGCTAGTGACTGGCAGAATGAACCAAGCTGCAAGTTCTCATTGTTACAAGCTAGTGGCTGGCAGAATGAAGCTGCATATTCTCATTGTTGTAAGATAGAGACTGGCAGAAAGCAGCAGTAGATTCCCAGTAGTGGAAGCTAGTGACTGGCAGAATGAACCAAGCTGCAAGTTCTCATTGTTACAAGCTAGTGGCTGGCAGAATGAAGCTGCATATTCTCATTGTTGTAAGATAGAGACTGGCAGAAAGCAGCAGTAGATTCCTAGTAGTGGAAGCTAGTGGCTGAAAGAATGAACCAAGCTGCAAGTTCTCATTGTTACAAGCTAGTGGCTGGCAGAATGAAGCTGCATATTCTCATTGTTGTAAGATAGAGACTGGCAGAAAGCAGCAGTAGATTCCCAGTAGTGGAAGCTAGTGGCTGAAAGAATAAAGCAAGCTGAAAATTCTCATTGCTGCAAGCTAGTGACTGGCAGAATGAAGCTGCATATTCTCATGGTGCATATGAAAATATTAGTGACGGACGCTGAATTTTCGCTGAATCTATCTATCTATCTATCTACCTATCTATCTCCCTCTCTCTCTCTCTCTCTCTCTCTCTCTCTCTCTCTCTCTCTCTCTTAATCTCTCTTTCCATTACGAAATAGAGTAGAAGAAAGTTTTAAATCAGTGAGGGAACCTGCAGGCCTACAGGCCGACAGGAAGGGTATCAGACTTTTACATTATTGTTATATCTTACTTTAAAGATATAATGAATGTAATATACACATGAACTATCTCTTTCCTGAACTATTTTAGTCATGGAATTGGACTGAATACCGCAACACGAGCAATGACAATAATTTATGCTGAAAGACAACTCGAGGATAGCCGTGAGACAGTGAGAGCGGCAAATTGCTAGTTGGAATCCAGGGCCATATTTGACAAATGGGAGAAGACGGACAATGTGATAAAGAAGTGGGAGAGTGATTGGGGGTGATTAGAGTGCCACTAGAATAGGAGCTGGGAGTGCTACTCTACTTTCTATCTACTCCTATCTTTTATCTAGCCAATCTATGCCTCACCACTCGCAGTGTTTTATATCTCTACTGGCACATTCCTTGGCTAGAATACATTCTTTTTAGCTTCAATTGAAAATGAAACCATTCAATTGTCCAGAATTGCTTTTGGAGTATGACAATACCATTTTATTAGCCTTTTTAGTTTAACATGTACTTTTCTAAATTTGTGTCTCATTCACATTTATTTAAATGTCAATTATAAGGGATTCTATTGGCCCAATAAAAACAAGCTTGTGAAAAATAACCTTTACTCGAAGAAAAGAGAAAACAATTATGAGTTGTTTTCTCACTTCGAATCAAAATTTGCTAGTTTAAGCATCTCTATTTCGGAGTTCGTAAATTACAGTTACATTTACCACCTCCCATAATAAACCACATAAACATTTCGTGCAACGATTTATGAATGAAAAAACTAGGCTGTTACGTACCCATTGAGTCGTAATTTATAATTATGTCATATACAAATCGAGATTTTTTTTTGGGAGGGGTGGTGTGGTGGGGTGGAATTTTATATAATTGTTCATTTTCCCGTTTCGAATGCCTTTTGGAGTAGATTTCCATGGTAAATCAGTTATAGTGGCTGTACTCGTAACGCGCGTTTTGGAAATACATTACAAATGTTCATTGATCCTACCCAGGAGATGACGAAAATGAGGTCCGTTCAAAATACATATTACAATTAGTAAATAGCTTTCAATGAAATAAATAGGTTATATTCACATACATTTCAGCAATTGCTTTTCATTTCGGTGAAGAATATTTCTATATATCTGTTCAGTTCTCAGAGATTGGTTGACAAGATTGTTTACAATTCAGATGCTTTCCGTTGGGAGGTTATTAAAATTGAATGAAAGATTTCTGAGTCACTTAATATTCATGGTGGTATTGTGTTTGTTAGCAGTATGTATATTCATCTATTGTAAAACTACTCGTTGGAAATCTGCTTAGTTTACGTAGCACCTGAGGGACTGACTTATTTATGTAGTTTCTTAACGGCAGACCAGTGGGTGGGGGTGTTTAGAGGGGGCAGTTTCCACAATTTTTGATATTTGTTATATTCTTTAATACTTAATGTGCATATTTATTTCTTTAATTTAATTTCAAGTCTATACTTTTAGCCTGTAAACTAGATCCATTTACTATAAATTTATTTATTTATATCTCTGTATATTTTATACTCTTTAATATCTTGTTTATTTAATTTGAATCTCGTTAATGGCTACATCTGTTTCTAGACTTTAACTCTGTTGTTTGAATATATACACTAATAATGTAGCCATCATATATTTTAACTGTTTAAGACATGAGCAGTTTCAAAACAGACATTCAAGAGAAACATCGCATTCCCAATTAGGTTAAGTTTGAAGGACTTATCAAAGTTGTATATGACTTTAATAGGTTTAGAGATAGGAAGGGTAGAATTGCGGCTTGAACAGTAAACTAAATCTTCAATCCCAGAGGAATAGACATTTTGATGTGACCCCATTATATTATTTAAATGATATTTAATATTATATTAAAAAAAAAATGAAATGGGTTTATCATTACATGCTTTATTTGTCAGTCTATGAGGATATTTCCCTTTATGAAACCCCAATAAATATTATTTATAATGAAAACATGAGTAAATAATTAATTTAATTTGATTTCCTTTATGCGTTTCGTCAATAACGTCGTTAGCATTGATTTTATCTGAAAAAAAATGTTTTAGAAGGACGAGTTTGGTCGTAAGTCGTTATTTACATTTGAAATTTTGACTTATGCCTTCCGGGTGCCAAAGACTTTATTCGTGTTCCTCGAAAATGCTTTAATAAAATTGGGGAATTGTTTGTACTTGTGTTAAGGGAACGAGTATTCATTTTATTCGGAAACTCTTTTGTGGCTCCGCACAATTTATTTTTTTATAAACGCTTAGGGCTTTCGGAAATTACATTCCAATCCTCAGAGCTATAAACATTAAAGCACCTTAATTTGGACTTTAGAACAATTTCTTTTTTAATGTACAGAATTGGTCAAATAATAAACAGTCTATAAAACCATAAAATGTATAATAACATCTTTCTATAACAACATATTTATAATAAGAATGTATTAAATTAATAATAGCTTACTTACTATCTAAATATTAAAATTACATAAAACAAAATTACCCTAAGTGTTTTATGTATTTTAATGTTTAGATAGTAAGAAAGCCATTATTAATTCATTATATTTAATTATAAATATGTTGTTATAGAAACAGGTTGTTGTTGTAAATTTTATAGTTTTATTGAATGTTTGTTATATGACCGTTTATGTACATTTAAAAAAAAAAATTCCAGACTCCTTAATTATGGTGCTTTGTTGTTTGTAGCTCTGAAGGTGGAAATGTAATTTCCGAAAGCTTTTGTAAAAATAAAGAAATAAATTGTGTGGAGCTACAAAAGTGTTTCTGATTATCTTTATTCACCACACTCACCACTAATAAAAAACTAAAATGAGCAACGAGTGTTGTTGATATGAGCGAATTGATATTTACTCCTCATACTTTGACACTTTATATACCTCCTATATTCTTCTATCATATTACAACAGAATGCTTGGGAAAAAATTTCATTATATGTTTTCTCGGGATGTTAAGACAATCTCAATCGTTTCATTTGGAGTTGAAACTATTTTTTTGTTAACCCTTGAACACAACATATGAATACAGTTGAAAAATAAATGTGGTAATCGGTAACACGGTTTAAAATAAAATTATAACGTTTAGTTAAGAAACGACGCTGAAATGATGAATCCCATCACTTAAGAAGGAATGCTGAGTAGGATTAAATGAGCTGAACCCAGTTCCGTGATATTGCTAGAGAATATCAGCAATTGGAGCAAGGTCCCTGCTGATACAGCTCTCTCAGCCCCCATCTTCCTTATTAATTAGATTTAATCCGTCTGATTGTTCAACTCTCAGCTAGACTCGTCCAGTTGTATCAGCGAGAAACATTGACTGAAAAGGTGCTGCACTTTGCACAACCTCCAGTTGGTTTGCGTGCCCCCCCCCACACACACACTCAACATTCAACACACACTCATACATATATAAATATATATATATATATATATATATATATATATATATATATATATATATACAATTGTGTAGATGATTTCGACCAGGATATTTTTATATATTATGTTGTTGTTGTTTGTTGAGGTTTGTTGTCAGTTTTGGTGAAAGAAGTTATATTTCGAGAATTTTATTTCCTCTTCTTCAGGGCTGTAAAATATGTGCTACTTTATATATATATATATATATATATATATATATATATATATATTTAACATTGCTGTTTAAATACAGAGTCACAGAGTGGAGTTCATGTTTTTTGTACTTAACCAAGACTAGAACTACTAACTACTATGGTATATTTGGTATTTCACTTGTGGTTACGTTAGGAACACTGGTTGTGATTTTCCTTGGTTTGTTTACATTTAGCATTGTCGCAGCCTTATGTGATTGTGTATCTGCTAAGTATGTCTGTGGTTTATTATCTTTTGTTGACTATGCTATGTAATGATATTATTACAGCTATTATGTTATGTTACAACTATTATTTTGTGATATTACAACTATTGTCATACTTTATTAAAACTATTATCGTATTGTATTAAAACTATTATATTATGTTACGACTATTATTATTTAATACTACTAATAATTAATGTGATTGGGTGTATTTTTGATTTTAGTTTGGAATATATTTCTCTGTGTACAGTTTTTGGTTTTTGTAACTAATTTTTATGTTTTGTGTTTGCTAATTTTTCGGATAAGCCTCTGGCATAAGTGATTGAGTAAAATTTGTGTTGGTGATGTTGGTTGTTACTGTTAGTGTTTCTTGTGATACTATGTGTTTGATTGTCTGTTTAGTTGGTGTTTGTATGATACGATTGATTTGTTTAATTGGGTAGTTGTTTTTAAGCGTGTCTCATAAAATTAGTGAAATACTTAAGTTACTTTAAACATCAAAGTAAACAACTTTTGTTATGTACACTTTATAGTAAATATAGCTTATTTTCATGGATGATTTGACGCAATTCACATACAGAGTTCTGATTAGATGGGCTAAGTGGTGTGTGCCCAATAAATTGTTGACTCACGCTATAGTTCTACGCTATTGTTCACGTATATCTCGTTTATACTTTGTTATTTCACAAAAAAAGTATAAATAAAATTTACACTAAATAATAAAATAAACAACTTGTGTTATGTGCACGTTTTCCGAAAAACCAATAGGAAAAGAAATATTAATATTAAATTGTTCAAGTGTGATAATGTGACCCGCACAACGTTTTTTATGTATCACAGATACTAAACCTATACTAACCCTAATTTTACCACTGAAATAATGTTGAAATTAATTGACTTTATATTTTTTTAATATTATTCATCAATGACTGAGTGGCATCAAGAATCACTTAATATGAACAGAGATATATTTAATTACAAAACTGTTTTTTATTAACGTAGTACGCATTGATTGGTGTTTAATTTTTCATGGTTATTGTCATTAATTCTCTACTTTCTAATTTTAAAATGTTTAATAACTTATATAAAAGTTGAATATGTTTAATCCACATAATCATGGATCGTAATGTAACACTTAAATGAATGCTGGATATTTATATAAAAAGAGGATACTCTATAATTAAATGGAAGAGAGAAATAGGAGGGAGAGTTGTCTTGTAGGCAGATGTATCTGCTGGTCTTTCGAAAGTTGTTCCTTTACTGCCAGCATTGTCCTTCAATTATTCTTTGTCTCTCAGTTTTGTTTCCAGTGCCCAGCACTCCTCTTTCTCTTCCTTTAATTCTAACCTCACTTTATGACGGTTCTTCCATTCATCCAATGTTTGTTTCCTTTCTGCACTCAATGAAAAACAAATAAAAATTTTATCTTCGCTCAGAAGTTCCCTTCTGCTTCTTTATCTTGTGTTTATCTCCCAGCAGCTTACAACAATTTATTTTACCTGATCCCAGGAGATTTATTACTGAGAAAATTGCATTACTCAGATGAAAACCTGAAAGGAAAAATAAATTTACGTTTAAAATTGACTTGATTGCGTAATACAATCTCCGGGATTTTATTGACACTATAATATTCTAAAAGGATGGAAAATTGTAATAATATTGTAAACAGAGTTTTTTATTTTCATCAATGGTTCTTTTATACATTTTGTTCAATATATTTAGAATGTTTTTTTTAATTGTAGCTCATTTGCACGAATTTGATAAACCGAGTAGTTCATTTTGTATCTCATAAATGCCATAAATTCGATTTATTTAAATTTATTTCACAAAGTTCTTATGAAGTTAGAGATAGAGAATAAAATATGAAGATAACATCAGTTATAAACTCCAGGATATTCTAGTTCAGAAGCTCATCCAGCATGCTAGGTAATGAAATTCTGTTTATTTGAATTTAACACCGTTAATATTCACGTTTCAAGGCAAGGCATACAGAATAGATTTTAGTACATTAGAATTTTGGATTGGGATTTCACAGTTGAACTCTTTTGTAAACCCCAATCCTGGTTCGAATACTGCCAATAATGAATATGATATTTTCTTTTGGATATCGAGTTTTAACTATTAGACAAAACTGCAGCCAATAGAGCGTTAAAAGCCGAATATGTATGTTTAGATTTGGAAAGATAAACTTTTTGTCACCTCCTTTCTACGATCGAAGAGTAATTGAAAAGATTTACAGAAATTCGTATGATGAGCACACATTTTTACCGACGTACAGCTTTAGTAATATTTTCGAAAAGGATATTTCCATCAGCCTAAAAACATAGGACATAACAAATTAATTCATCACAAAACTTATCTCTAAAAATGATTAAATTTTGACATAACCAACACCATAGATTAAGTTTCTGAAGTCTTTTTAACATATTTCCCTTATGGGAAACATTTCCTCATAGGTCCCTTCCATCCTACCTAGGAGATGAAAATGAGGTAATTGAGTAATATATATATATATATATATATATATATATATATATATATATATATACTTGTGTAAATCCTCTAGCGATTGCAACTATTGATTTATCGCTACCAAACTCAATAATTAAGCGATTCATGCGAAATTGAGGGTCACTTCCTTAACCACTGAAATCGGGGAAGGTACGTACATCGAAAATTCAAAATATCTCCGATATTATAAGTCAGATTGAAAAATTATATATAATCAATCATATTACAAATTGAAATTTCAATAAAAGTTTTTCTAGGCAATTTTCTCCGATTTCAAATATTAACTGAGATATTTACTATTTTAACCGGTTTTATTTAGCTAGGCCAGTTTGGTTATTTATTTACTTGGGTCAAATTTAGTAGTTGAAATTCTACCCCTTTCTGTTGACCGATTGATCTGGTATTTGTTATACACCTTTAACTCTGACGGCAGAAAAATTTAATATATTCAGTATATTTGTAAATCCAAGTTGGCTACCATTATAAAATGGCTGCCATACATTTTTCTCAACAACTTTCTCAATATGGATATGAAAATGAAAGAGCTTGAACTATTAGAATAGAGCAAACTATGAATGAAATGCAAATACACTATGGCCCCCAAAAAAATGGTGGATTACATGCTTTCTTCTTTAGAATTCTCTCAATATGGGTTTCAAATGAAAGGGCTTGACTAGTAGAATACTGTACACTATGACAAATTTCAAATCTAAGGCGGCCGATGGCACATCACGCCAGATTTCATATCTGTTTCCAAATGGTTAATTGGTATAGGTATAAGATGAAAGGGTTTTATATGTGGAACAAACTGCATTACATACATTTTTTTTTAACGTATTACTGTTCCTTTTAGAGTTATATTACAACAAAACGTCAGGAAATAAACATTGTATTAATGAGGCACTCAATGAACTAAAGAGAATGAGAAATTAAAACTAAAAACTTGAAAATAAAATAAGTAAAATGTTTTTCAAGTTTGACAGTTTTATTGAAAAAAAAAGTCCATCACGCTGGGGCTGCATAAACTAAGCAGATTTCCCACGTGAAGTTAAACAATAGAGAAATCTCCATACGAGAGCCGAACAGTTACGGCAAATGGCCAAACTAGCTTTCGGCGGGAAATTCAGTCATCCATTATCGGCCCACAATTAATAAAAATGCAAATGTCTTGTTTAGTATTCAAGATAGAGAATACATGTATAGAACAATATTTATAGTAAATTTAATTTACAATAAGATTGGCTCTATACAATGTTTTGATCCGACGTATGGTAACGGAGATATTTCCAATTTTCGAAAATCCCCCACTCCCACTCTTCCGATTTCAGCCATTAATGAACTTGATCTGTCTTTTTGCATAAAACGTTTAAATATCGAGTTTGGTAACGATCAAACAAAAATTGCGACCGCTAGAGCGTTAACAGACACACACACACACACACACACACACACACACACACACATATATATTTAATTTTGAACGGACCTCATGTTCGTCATCTCCTGGGTAGGACCGATGGACATTTGAAGAAATTTTTCGAAAATCGCGTCATGAGTACGACCTCAATTAGCTGATTTCTCCTAAGGGAAATATTTGTGAAATATCTGTATTTATTTAATTGGCAAAAGGAGTTATGTGCATTTTTTGCTCTAAGCATATCACCCCTCCCCCCTCTTAAACTCAAGGGATTTTCACTGTGTCACTAGTTATCTCTACTTAAATTTGAATTCGTATTTACGTAGGGTTCTTCCTATTAGTGAAAAATATGAAAATCAAATTTGAGATGACATTATAATTGTGTCATTCCAGCACTTGGGAATACTATTAGTTTACGCAGCATCTGACATGACGGACTTTGTCACTTAGTAGCATGATTATTAATTTGTTTTTATAATTTTGCCATTTGGAAATTGTACGCATTAATGTAAGTAATTCACAGACGTATTAATCATGTTTGCCACTGAAAAAGAAAGCCAAAACGTTGGAAGAACTACTTTTAATTTGACACCCTATAGGGCCAACCACCATGGTAAAAATGATTGGCCAAACATTATTTTTAATGGATGTACTTTGCAAAAGGCCAAACGATTTCGTAAAAATGTCTAGAATTAGTTTCCCTTTAAACTTCTCTGTTGAGTGAGATTGAGCGTGTTAGAAAATGTATTGACAGATTTAAACAGGGAAATACATGTGACTATATAATAGGATGACATTTTTGCCTGACATCTCAGTTGACATTCAATCGATCCCTAGTGTAACCCACATTCTATATATCCTCTTTCTTCTTCAACCATGTAATAGACAAATTATAATAAAACAATATGCTAATGGAGAAATGATTAATTTTGTATATTGCATTGAAAACCATTACACAGATTGAAAATATTTTTACTCAAAGTGGATAATTTCAACAGAAGTTCGTCAACGGACGAAGTATACAGTTATTTTCGTAGAAACGAAAACGCTGTGCCGGAAGAAAAGTGTAAAATAAGCTGATTTCTCATGCACTGAGTTGAATATGGTACTTAAAGTGAAAATCGGATGAATAGAAGTGGGGCTGATACCTAAGAAATTCAAATAACTCCCATAAAATTCTAGCCGAAGAAAATATGTATAAAACAATAGTTCTATAATATTGAAATTCCAAATATTGGCTTTGCAATATTTTTCTAGTAGATACATAGTAACTCAGATATTCCGAATATTCAATTCGCCCCGCCTACAATGCCGATTTAAGTTATTAGCTAATATAATTTTTAGTAATCCATGAAACGATTAAATATCGATTATGGAGTTGAAATAAAAATCACGTTGTTTAGAACGTATGATCTTAAGTGATCACGTAAATCTCATAGCTGTGTTCTAAAATTTAAATATTAAAATATGACATTTTGATTCGTAAGTTAGTTTCATGGCAGGTGGAAGTGAATTGTAATGCAAGTTGAAGGGAAACAGTTCTACAGAAAGATTTATTAAAGGGACAGAGCGCTTTCGACGCAGTGTATCATAGTCAAAGCCCTGTTGAAACACTAAAAACAATAATAAAAATATGAGTATTACATTGTTAAAAGTATTAAAAAGTTAAAACCATCATTAAAGCAATAAAATATTATTTCTAAAACTAAATATCAATAGTTTAAAAACCTTTTAAATAAATTTTTAAGCCAACAACGTAAAAAATATAAAACCACAAGTCCTAGACAATAAATTACTTATGATTATAATATGAATGCATTCTCTTAAAGAATTATAACTTTGATTGATTTTTAAGCTACTCCATTACATAACGCCATAAGTTATCAGGCTATGGAAATAACCATAGTAAGTTAGTAACTTATTTCATTTATGACTCATTTTGTATTATGCTATTTATTTACGTCCACTTTATGCTAGTTGAAATCTACAGGTTACCACGCTTTTCTAGCCAGGGTTGGATTAAGGATTTTAGCAGATTTCCCTTAAGGGAAATCAGCTATTGAGGTCGTACTCATGACACGAGTTTCGAAAAATTTCTTCAAATGTCCATCGATCCTACCCAGGAGATGACGAAAATGAGGTCCGTTCAAAATTATATATATATATATATATATATATATATATATATATATATATATATTTCTGTTAACGCTCTAGCGGTCGCAATTTTCGTTTGATCGGTACCAAACTCGATATTTAAACGTTTTATGATAAAATAGGGGGGGGGGTTTAGAGGGGAGGATTTTCGAAAATTCGAAATATCTCCGTTACTATACGTCGGATCGAAAAATTATATAGAAGCAATCTTATTGAAAATTAAATGTACTATAAATAATGATATATACATTTTTTCTGTATCTTGAATATTAACCGAGATATTTGAATTTTTCTGTTTTCAACTTCTGAGATGAGTTCGGCTAACTTCGGGTCTAGTCGTGAGTTTCCGTCTAGAGCTAGTTCGGGCCCTTTCCGTAACTGTTTGACTCTCTATTCTGAAATTTCTCTATTATAAAACTTCACGTGGGAAATCTGCTTAGTTTACGCAGCCCCTGCGTGACGGACTTTTATTTAATGAATTTAATTATAGTGGAAGCGTAGCCTACATTATTTCATCCTACCTACGTTACTAAATAAGTTCTTACTGCCGTGGTGAGAATCGAACTCACAGCTCTAGAGAACTTTCCACTCCTTTTTAGATACGATTGAAAAAAGCTGTAAAGATATTGATTTTAGCAAACTATGGCTGTGGGTGTTTGTTTGCCAGAGACAGTATAGCAAGGATGGTGTTAAGTGCATAAGAAGTTTAGCAGACAATCGGTGGTCTGCTCTTCTTCAACTAACTTCATTACTCTTCGTAACTTCGAACCCAGTAACTGATCTTGTCTCTTTTACAATTCTTGACACGTGGAGCCATTGGGATCTTGTGTAAGACAAGTAGTGTTTTTCTTATGCGTTCCTTCTTAAACTCATAACTATACACAAACAGTGCACAATCACATACCGGGAGACTTTTAGGCACTAGCTTACAGTAAAATGGTATTAATAAAACATATTGTTACGTTTATTACAAAAATAATAAACGTTGTTTATTAGAGTGCTTTTGGATTGCAAAATTAAACACACTAGCTTTATCACTGCACAATTTATTCGATAATGAAGTACGCACTTGGTAAATAATTCTTAACTATTACTCACAGCATCCACTGATAACTTCACTTCTTATTGCACAGCACAATAACTCAAAATCACTGAAGTTCACAAAAACATGGCACTGCACTGTTCTTTACATAAACACGGCACTAAACTGTTCTTTAAATAAAACACTGAACCGAAACTAACTAACTGTTCACTAAAGCTGCACTGAACGCACTGTTATTCACTTGAAGAGAACTGAGAACAAACTAAACACTTGAGCGAGCTGGACCGCTTCTATAGACGAGTGGCAAGATCAAGTGTCCAGTCGAGTTTTAGCTATCGCCGAGACCATCTTTGGGCTCCTACCTTCGGGATCTTCCTTTCATCTTCCTCGTACTTCTTAAATACGTGATTAACTCTGAGTATTTTTTTTTATGTGCGTAGTTTTCTCTACAATATCTTTGGAGTATTGGTAATGGGAAATAAAAGAGGTCTTAAATAACTTAATTAAGGCCTATTTTTGTAGCCAAAGAGGCTGTATTCATGATGTGCTATCGAAAAATGCATGGGCCACGTTAAAAACTGTATATTTTTTTTTTCGGTTGGCGTTATTAGTCACCCCGTGCTGGCTGGAGGTGAGTGATCAACTTGACGTACAGCCCCCGTTAACCAAGAAGGGCCTGGAAATATGTTGTCCCCAGTAGACTGATGAGCCTCAATATACCAGGGGAGCAGGCAGTCGTCATTTCACCGACGTCCCGTTTGCTAGCCGACAGGCCAACATCCGATTTAGACTTCCGCCATTCCAGTACCCACTGTATTTAACTATGCAAATGAGATATATATATATATATATATATATATATATATATATATATATATATATAAAACGTAGTACCTGACTGAAGAGAAAATAAAATTCTGGAAATATTGGCCTACACTAAAGCTTCTTCCATACAAAGCAACTTCTTCACACAAGTCTCAACAAACAATCATACCATTTATAATAATTACCTGATCCAAAACATATATATATATATATATATATATATATATATATATATATCTGTATATATAAATATTCTAAACGGATCTCATTTCCGTCTTCTATTAGGTAGGGTCTATGGATATTTGAGGAAATATTTCAAAATTATTTCATGAGTACAACCTCGATAACTGATTTCGGTGTGAAATCTGGTACAAAAGTTGTTTGAAATATTTTGGGTAGTTTCTAATGAGAGGGGCTTAGGAGAGTGGATTTACTGATGGCTGAAAATTAGACAAAAAAGTAGAAAATTGAATTTGTAACAAGATTAGTTAAATACCATTTTTTTAATCAATTAAAGGAGATTTTTCGAATTTTCTTTTGTCAAAACTCCTTGCTGGGATGCTAAAAGCACGATACACGGTCGAGCACATTGTTGAGACTATAACTCTACAGGATTACAGGTTTTTAATTACGAAACATGCGATGAGAAGCACGAGCAAGCCCCCTGGGATAATTGCTTTATTTTTTTTAGCTTCCGGCTTTCGTACGCCAGTGTAATTGCAATTAGTGAAGCTACGTGTGCGAATCCGCCGGTGCGTCGGACAAGGAAAACATTCAAAGAGCTAGATAATCCGTTGAAAAGAGGTAAACCCTGTACAAAAAAAAATGGCAGGGAAACAGGATTAGCATTTGTGTTTGAGCGAGGGCTGGCGCGGTGATAAGTTGTATAAACAGAGAATCACTTGAGAGAATTATTCGGTGGCACACCCCCTACCCCTAACCTTAATCCAGGAGGCGACCCTCCAAATACATTCTCTTCCTCACCTCAGAGGATTAAGTTAAACAAACAGCCCTTCAATCAAACCCTCATTCTACAATTCACCCTCAATTTGTAATGTATTTTGAACAAATTGATCGTCGTACTGATGGTGAGTAAAGCGAGCAGATTTCCCTCCAGCTGCAAACCACACTGATGGCTATGTACAATGGATATTACTGATAGATACAAATTTAAATATTGTAGAAATTGGATGAACCGCTGGTATGGGGATGCCCTAAGCGGGACAGAAGGCGGGAGGAAGAGAAGGATAAAAAAAAAGCTATGTTTGGCCGATTCCGGAATGTTGACCTCAGGACCAGTTAGTATTCCTACTTAAAGGCACACTCAATTAGATAGGACATCATTTGATGACTATATCATAGAAATCCTTATTTAAAGGTTTTATACCAAATATTGTTTTCAACAGATGTTTACGAGATGAGATACATCCAAATAGGTTTGTTAAATGACGTTACCAACTAAGATTTAATTGATCGCGCACTTCTACTCGTCGGATTTTTATATGAAATTAAGAATATATGTGGTATATTATATGGTGAAATGAGATCAGTTATGTGTCTTGTCAGCACGCAGAAAAAAACTGCTTGATTTTCAATTTAAACCCCCCCCCCCTTACCTACCCCTGTGCCAAATCCGAGCTTTTAACGTAATCGACCAATTAACTTAACCGATATTTTTTATCACTATATTTACACTTATCACTAATATTTGTTTACAAACATTTTGATATAACAATAATCTTATATACAGTAAGGTACGTACGAACTAACAATCAATTTATTTATTTATTATTACTAATTTACTTAAGCACTTTTAATATTATAATAATCTTATATACAATAAGGTGCTTATATATATATATATATATATATATATATATATATATATATTTGAAGAGGTGGCTTGCAATTCCTCAGACGGCACTCCAAGAAGAGCGGATATTATAGCCATCACGAAAAATGAAAAAAGGGGCTTAATCCTGGATCCTACTGTCCGTTTTGAGATTAACAAAAAGCAAACAGACGAGGTGGACCAGGATAAGAAAAGCATATATGAACCTTGTTGCCCCTATTTCATAAAAAAATACGAAATCCAAGACTGGACAGTTATGGGGCTACTGTTCGGGTCAAGAGGAGTCCTCCATCAAAAAACGGCGAATATACTAATAGAACAAGGGCTAACAAACGATGATCTGAAGAACTTATCCACACTTGTTCTAAAATCATCAATAAGGATCATACATCATCATTTATATAAAAAATAAAGATAAAAGAATAAGCTGCACTCTCCCCTGAGATACCCCCCTAATTTGCAATATTCAAACTATTCCAACTTTTCGTATACAATTTAAATAAAATTAAAATAAAACAAAAAGCTTATTACCAGAAATTGGCAGATTAGGAGGCTGACCATACAGGTACCCTCAGAAGGAGGGCAGCTTATTTTTTTTTATTTTTATATATCGTCATTGTGAGGATTTCGGCTATCTGCACCAGCGGTTGGAATTTTTGTTCTGCAAATTTTCGATGGAAATGCGTCCAAAATTTGGAGTTTTATTTTATTTTAGTATGGCATTTCACGTTTCTGAAAGTATACTAAAATAAAATAAAACTACAAAACATATGATTAATTAAAGTTTCCATACAATACTATTTGATTCTTATAAAAATGGTATTCCAATGAACCCATCAAAAACCACCTTTGTTCATTCCTTTTACGTTTCCCTCTATTTTTTTTTTGCTATTCTTTTTTTTGCGTGCACGATTTAATTATGAGTAAATCGCCGGTGTTGCGGAACTCATTTAAATAAATAAATAAATAAAAAAAATTAAATAAATAATTAAAGTAGCCATTCAAATCAAATTCATACCTGACGAAGATGGACACATTTCCACCGAAAATTTGCAGAACAAAAATTCCAACCGCTGGTGCAGATAGCCGAAATCCTCAAAATGACGATACTTCACAGCGATGCAGCCTCAAAAATAGAATATATATATATATATATATATATATATATATATATATATATATATATATATATACGAGGTGTGACAATTAAATAACGGGACTGATCTGAAAAACATACTCATTGAACACTTATTACAAATAACTATTAATCCCCTTCAACATACTCCCCATCGCTATCTATACACCGCTGCATACGAGTTTTCCACTGCTCAAAGCAGTCAAACATGTCATTAAGTGTCAGCCTCTTCAGCAAGTCTGCCGTTTTTTGCTTGACATCTTCAACTGACTCAAAACGTGTTCCCTTCAATGAACTTTTTATTTTGAGAAAAAGGTAGAAGTCACAGGGAGCCAGACCTGGTGAATACAGCGGATGTTCAAGCACTGGAATTGACTTTTTTGCTAAAAACCGCTTCACCAATAGCGCATTGTGAGCAGGCGCGTTGTCCTGGTGCAAAATCCATGAATTGTTTTTCCACATATCTGGCCTTTTCTTCCTCACTCTTTCTCTCAGTTTCTCCAGGACCTCAATGTAATATTTTTGGTTTACAGTTTGACCCTCTGGCACCCATTCAACCATAATGACACCCTTCACATCGAAAAAAACTATCAACATGGCCTTCAGTTTTGATTTGCTCATTCGAGCTTTTTTCATTCTTGGTGATGATTGAGTCTTCCAGTGCATGGACTGCCTCTTTGTTTCGGGATCGTGTTGGAAAATCCACGTTTCGTCACATGTAACTACTTTTTCCAGCAGCCCTGGATCTGCTGCCAATTGCTGCATGATGTCAATGCAGATGTTTTTTCGGTTCTCCTTTTGTTCAGGCGTCAGGTTTTTTGGCACCATTTTGGCACAAACTTTAGTCATTTTCAGATCTTCATGTAAAATTTTTCTCACCGTCTCTGTCAATGTTTGATAAATCTGAAATCATTCCAAGACTCAAACGCCTGTCTTTCCGCACAATTTCATTAACCTTCTTAACGTGTTCTCCAATTTTTGACGTCACAGGTTGTCCAGTCCGTTCGTCATCTTCAACTTCTTCCCGGCCTTCAGAAAATTGTTTGGGTCATTCAAAAACTCTAGTACGTGACATGCAGTTGTCACCAAACACCTCTTTCAATAACTGAAAACATTCACTTGGAGGTTTTCTCAATTTCACCAGAAATTTCAAATTAATACGCTCTCGATTTTTAAACTGATCATTTTTCCGGCACGCCAATAACAACAGGCCTTACTCAAACGAGATTTAAAACCAAACTAGACTAGATAGAGAGACGGGATCAAGTGGACTCTGTGCAGTAATAAACAGGATCAATCATGATCCATCCCCACTCCCCACACACAAGCCTGACATCTGCCGTACGCACAGTCCCGTAACTTAATTGTCACACTCGTATATATATAATACATACTTTTTTCAAATCTACATAATCACTATATTTTAATACTACCATACTCTTATAAACAAACATAATAATCTTACAAAAAAATAAATCAATTTATTTTATCACTATTTATTTTTTTTAAGTTTAACTAATATTTTTAATCACTATGTATATATATTACATAGACTAAATTACACTATTCTATACTTATAATTACATATTTACAAATGTTATTTACAACGTGTTTTCTTCTTTAGTTCTCTTTTTATATACGCATATCTCTTGCCTTCATTGTTTGTATGGACACTAGAGAGTGAGCAGACTTACAGTCTAACAATCTTTAGGTTGACCCATCAAAGTCAAGAGTCTCACTGGTCAGTCTTGGAAGTGAATGCCTCAATATTACGTTTAGGTTCGACGAGATAGATGAGATTTGGCACTTTAAAGAGTTGGCAATGAATAACGAGACTAGAATAAATAAATAAATTCAGAAATTTGAAAAAAAAGCCTCACAACATAAATATCTGCTGTAGGTTCATGATAATTTGATTGAATTTCAAAGTTCGTAATAAAGCCTTAACAGTTGAATAGTTACTACAATCATAGTTAGATTATTAAAGGCCTGTTGGATTAGCACTCAAATACTAGTAATTAAATCCGGATATTGTGCGAGTAACCACACAAAGCTCAGAGTAGAACTATTATGTATTAACAAAAGTGGTATTATTAAACCCTCTGGTTATTGAAAACGAGAAATGAAACCTCGGCTTAATGAAAATTGCAAACTGTTAAATTATACAGCTTTGTCTAGACTGACTAAACATAGGTTTAATATGTCGGCTAAAAGACGACATCTATATAGAAGAATATAAGAATATAATATAGAATATATATAAGAAGTATAGATCCCTCTATCCCTAATGACAAAAGAAGATGCGGTATATATTCATTAATAAATAACTAACCATTTACTTGAAATACCTTAAAATATAAATTTAAATGGGCTTGAAATAAATTGTGTTCTAATTTTAAGAGATTAATAATTCCATATCTCTAATCTGAGAGTATGATAATATCATAATGATATCACAAAATATTTCAAGGGGAACTCAGTAACGTAAGTACTAAAATAAAAATAGATAAGTGACTGATCCTTTAAAAAAAACTTTAAGGCAGATCAAAGCAATATCTTTATACAAAAAAATTATTTAAAAGAACTGTTAGAGAGATGAAGTGGCTATTAAATGTTCCTTTGAGTTTCATAATTTTTCTGAGCTACTAAAGTCTAAAAGCGAATTTCTTTCCCCGGAGCAGTTCTAGCTATTGCGAGGCTGCTATTTAAGCCCTTTCAGAGAGACATCACCTAATTCTCGTTCAGGTGATCGATCTTGGACCAATCATTTTTTCTCAAGCAGCCTCCCGCCCCCAAACACTTTCGGAGAAAATTAGGTTATCAATCTTTCTTTTATGGAGTTAGTTCCTCATTTTGAACGTCTTTCTACCTCTCCTAGTGAGCTTGTAATCATGAAATGAGGCTGAACTCAAGAATTCAGTTCTTGTTATTTATTTATTTTATTTGTTATTTCTCTATTACGCCCACTTTATGCGACTATGGCTAATTGGGACGGGTTATCTATAGGTCACCACCCTTTTCTAGCCAGGTTGAAACTAAGGAATTTATTTAGTGAGTCCGTCACCAAATAAATTTCTATTGTCCAAGGTGGGCATCGAATCCACCACTCTAGGTTTACCACGCGAGATTAAGACCAACGCCTTAACTCACACGGCCACTCACACACCTTAGTATATGTATTTCTGAGGTCTTCTTCATTTAACGTTTACCGAGTCCGAACCCTGTATTTGTGTTATAAATTCAGGGAGGAACTTTACGCAAGTCCTTCAGTAAAATTGGACCAAGTTGAACGCAACATTTTACACAAATCCTTACGGGAATGTTAGTTCGTGGATATTATCCTCAACATTCAGAAGCACTGGGACACATGTTACTAGAGCCATTTCCCCCTGGTTGTGGGAATACCTTGTAAGGTTATCATATTAATACTGCAAAAGAGAAGGGCAGGGCAAAGCGGAAATTGGTAAATTCAATGACCTGATGTGGAGGAAAAAAATATATACCCTGGTGACATTATATACAAGAAGCTTAAATTGAACTTTTCTTATGCTGGCGATGTGTTGCTTACTGGCAGAAATATGTTAAGAACGGATATACTGTAAAACACGATCAGAATGTGATTTGAATAATAATTGAAAAAAGCTCAAAGTGTAAGAGATCCTTTAGATGGACCATGGAGATCAATGGTCGGGTTGACGCCATCCGCACTCCGAGAGGAGGGGAAGAGCGAAAAGATTGCTTTGTATTAAAGGAACATCAGCTGAAGCTAAAAGCTGCCTAGAAAGTTCGGCACGCAGGGGCTACGTAAACTAAGTAAATTTCACAAGGGCTGGTATAACAAATCTCATCACATATTCCCTATTTCTATGTTAAAAAACAATTAGTTGAAGGTGGAAGGGGAATTACTGAAGACTGGAAACAAAAGTGAACTCCCTTTATGAAATTTTTATGCGAAAAAAACGCACAAAAAACAATTGCAGATTATCAATAGTTTAACGAGATTGGATCTATAACATATTACCATCTGACCCATTATAACGGAGATATTATGCATTTTCGAATACCCCCCTGTACACCCCTTCTATTCCATGTCCGACTTCTGCCAATAAAAAATATGATCTTGACTGTTCACGGAAAAGGTTAAATGTCTAGTATTGTAAAGATCAAATAAACATTTTCGAAACAAGAACGTAAAATCAGAAGGAAATTTGCACGTATCTCGCATAATAAAGGTCTCTCGAAAACAATATTTAGAATTTAAGCTTAGAATAAAGTGGTTCATGATATAACAACTTATTACTATTCTGACGTGAGATCTGCTAAATACTTGGTATTCCAGTCAGTTGGGATTCCTTACAGTTTTATCAGATTGGCAAAAGTACTCGAATGAATTTTTTTAAATATCTAGACAGGTGCTGCTTTTGTAAGTCACCGCTTGCTCAAAACAACAAGATCCATTATCTTGTATGGCGTTAAACCATTAAAGAGATATATAAGGCTAAACGGGTCCTTTAGTACCTGGTGGTCTCATATAAAACAGCTTCGCACAGCACATGGCGCATGGTGAAGATGTGTTTATCACGAGCAGAAACATCTCAGATGGAGATCTAGGCTTCAAGTGGATTAGAATCTCAAGAAGGGCTGGTGAGATTAATGGTCTCAGAGGACGTAATGCCGTCAACAAACCAATTTTAGTTCTTGCCTCGAAAATGTTTATTTGATTTTTACGATACTCGATATTTAACACTAAATAACATAATCCTTAATGGATGAAATTTAAGAAGAAAAGTGGGAAGGGGAATTTGCAAATTGAAAGAATCTCCTCTATTATGAGTCCTTGCGAAAAAAGGTTAGCAATCTTATTTAATTAGTGACGTTATACAATTGCATATGTTATAGTAACTAAAATATCAAGAGAGCTCTTCGTACTTTCTTGTTTTGCAGCCTTCAATAAATCTGCATTTTGTATTCATTGGATTTTTTAAATTTATAAATAGAGAATATATTGCCACATCCGCACGTGGCAAATCGGCTTAGTAGCGTGATAGACTTTTTTTTGGGATGATGTAACAATTTTAATCTGAGGACCAAACTGAGGTATCATTAAATTTATGATTATGCTTTAGTTCAAACTGAACATGCCCATTCATCTCAGCCTGGACACTATTAATACCACAGACATACAAAAGTGTTCTTTTGGTGATTCCAACCAGTGAGATTCACTTCACTCGCCAATGCCTGGTTGTTCACGAAGAACATTCATATGGTAATTTGGTATAACTACTAGCCCTTACAAGTGCCCGGTTTAAAAAAAAAAACACCGCGGGAGTGATAAAGAAAACAGAATTGAAGCCCTAGCTTGTTGGTTTTTCCACGGGGAAAGAAAGGGGAATTCTCAGAGGCTAACGATAGAGGATGAGAGTGAGAAAGAAAACACTAATGCCAGCTCAAAGGCCCCTAACGATTCCAGCTTTCCTAGGGTGAGGGGGTTAGATGGGGGATATTCACCCCCCGTCATACCACACACCGCAAACAACCCCCCCCCCCACCAACCATCTCTCATGCTTTATCCTTCAATGCTCGGGAATTTATACCAACGAATTTTAAAGGAATATATCGTTCTCTTGGCCGAGTTTTTAAAAAGTAAAAAAAAAACATAAAATACCACGTGCGGGTAATTGGTTTTCAAATTCAAAGGAACGTTCAAAGGGGTGTAACGATTTATTTGAAATTTCATCACAGCGAATGCTCTGTAAGGCCTCTGTAAAAATGTTTTTTTACATAAATTTTAACATGCTTTTCGGGGAATACTCTCGAGAAAAATCAGCTACTGAACTTGACCCTAAACTGGATTTTTGGAAAAAATAAAATATTCAAAGGCCCTCCTCTCTAGTCTATCAAAAATTCATAAACTCACTGAGGTTAGCGGATTTTCAAGGGAAATTATCAGACTGAATGCCTGCTTAAGTAACCTTCAATACTTGTTTTCACAATTACACTATATGTTAATTCTAAGTTGATATTCTGGCAGATAAGAGTGATTTCCTCCGCCAGCAATATATGTTTGAATTTTTTGTTTTGAAACAGCACTCTCGGAGTTACAGTGATAATTAATTAACTATTGTTTAGAGTCCAAAGAATAACAGTAATTCTGATTCTCACCATGTTTCTACCAATTCCTAGTTTTCTATCGAGCTAATAATTGAACATTACTCGACTTCCCGCTCACAAGGCGACTCCAGGAATTACTAGCTAACTGACAAACAGACATGAATAATGTAATAACTATCCAGTGGATATCAGGACATTCAGACATCAAGGAAACTATTTTGACTAAAGGACATGCAAAATTAACGACTGCAATTTGCGTATTACACACTGATCACATTACAGCACACTATGCCATTAAACATATTGTTACTTTTATTACAAAATCAGTAATAAACCTTGTTTATTAGAGTTCTTTTGGATTGAAAAATTAAACACACACAGCTTCAGAGTTCTTATCACAACACAATTTCTTTAACAATGCACTACACAATTGGTTAATTATTCTTAACTACTACTCACAGTATGCACTGATAGATTCACTGTTCTTCTTATTATACTGTCCAATAGCTCAGTCACGATCTCTGAAGTTCACAAAACACGGGACTCCACTGGCCTTCGCAAAGATAACGGCACTGCACTGTCATTTACTTAAGCACGGCACTATACTGTTCTTCACATAAAACACTTTACCGCACTGGAACTAAAGCGCACTGTTCACTATAGCTGCACTGACGCACTGTTATCCTCTTGAAGAGAGCTGAGAACAAACTATTGTAAATAACTCGGGGTGGGCTGGGTCCATTTTATAGCTTGGCGGAAAACATCAAAGACTTGTCAAGACACTTCTAGATCGCGGACAGGTATTGCCGAGAACGAGCTAGACATTCCGTAATTTTATATGCACGTAGTTTTCGCAACAATTAAAAAAAGGTCAACAGGTAAAATGGGTAGTTGAATGTCGTCAGACTCACACATAACTCCATGAAATAAAATACAATACATTGGATCCTCCAATGTCCGCGTTTCAACGCAAAGCGTATTCAGCTAATGAGTGCTTTCTCATATGTGAACTGGCCTCCGGAGAGCTAACACATGTTTGTAAACGACGCTGATAGATTTTCAGCCTTCAGGACCTTTGCCCAAGAGGTGTTGAAAGACAAGTAAAATTGAATTTATTTGTAAATTATATTTATAGTTTTATGTGAGTTTAGGTTAGTATTTAGGCTTTAGGTATGTAGGCTAGTTAGTTAGGCTCTTGCTGCCACTTCTTTGAACAGAGGCAAAGGAGTCGCAGCTGCGGGTTCCCCTAGGACTTTTCGGACTTAAACTAAATCTCCCAAATGTTGCACTTTACCGTGCTCGGTGAGTTAGGCTAAGTTACCTGGCCCAATTTATCTATTCAAAATTTTATATCTCTTATTAAATGGAGACCGCTGGTATGGGGAAACCCAAAGGTACAGTGGGGGCAGAGGAGGGAAAACAAAAAACAAAAAAAAAACGCTTGGGAGTTCACGGACAAGACACCAACACATGACTAGGACAGAACCACTATTAGATGCACTGTGTAATACACAATTAACATCACTCATAACTAACCAGAAATCTCCAACTAACTTTTCAGAACTACTACACTACACCAGCACATAAATTGCGACAATCATAAGACACCCATTTTCTACCAAATTTAACTGTACACTAAAACATTGAACTGGAGATTTCAAGAACTAGCTTCCTTTTCCTATTACTATTCACTGGGGAAAACGTAACCGTATTTTCTTTTACATCGACTGTACATATTTTAACTTAAATTTTATAATAAGGTGCCTTTACCAACTATTTTATGTTTGTATACAATAAACAGTATACACCTAAATAAATAAATGATTCCAACCAATTCCAACTCAATATCCAAACCATCGTGGATATTAAGTTATTGTGTTAGGTGCTAGAGTGCGCTTTTGTACCTGTTTCGCTGTATAACTATCAAAATAGCTGTCAACATAATTACAGGGTTCTGGATTTATTTAGCATATAATGTACATAAACTATTCTTCGATATTAAATTTTGCAGATTTAACGATAAAATTACTTTTTAGCCAAAACCGGTTCCAAGAAGAACAAATGGTAGTTAATTATCCAACCGAATAACTTCTCTCCAATAGCGCCCACCATTAACTACTCACTTCTAAGTCCGAAGCATACAATTTTTATTAATAACGGTACACGTTAAGTACAAATTACATATTGGAGTTGGGACTCTACTTAGTACATAGAGCAGTAGCGTGACGCACTTTTCTCCATTCAACTTACTTTCAAATAAATCACTTTAGCACACCAATTTGTTAAATCCACTCGGAATTATTACATAACTGCAATTTCATCCAGAAAAAAACTTTTAATAGAAGAATTGTCTATGAACCAAATGGTATTTAAGTCGTGCCATTAGCGGTGACTGCTATCCGATTCAGAGGGCGAAAGGGGTGTATTTAATTCGACCATTGTGAATGGGGTGGAAATTAAAGAAAACTAAAAACTCTCCCTCCCATGACAAAGGCCCTCCCGGCTGGAACTACATTACTTCGCCATTATCTCTGACATTTCTACAGAACAATTTCCTTTTCCTTGTTATTCCTCTTCACTCATCCAGCCTGAAGGGAGGTTCGTTTCTCACTAGTCCTCATCTATTTCTCTCTTTTTGGATACTATTATCTCATTTTACCTCAGTAGACTTCACAATAAACACAACTATTTTAGTCTAAGAGAGAAATACAATTTAATTTTATAAATTTGTAGAATTTTGAAAGTTAACCCTGGATTGACACCGTGGGGTAAAAAATACCCTACACTTAGCTGTATCGAGTGGTTCTTAACTTCTATGAATCACATAGCCCCTGTCCACCTTCCTAAATACACATAGCGGCCTTTGCTAGCATAACCTAATAAAATCAAAGCCAGTTGTCTGCTAGTAGTTGCAGGAGAAGGTCATTAATTGTGCCAGGGGTATTTTTTACCCCACTGTGTAGTTAACGGCTAACTTTTTCGCTTGTCTACAATTTCATCCCGAGTTAGTTAACTTATATTTTGCGGTGTTTCCTGTGGAAATATGACCTATAGCAAAATGTATTCTGATCCTGAAGACATCAGGCAACTTTTAGAAGAATTAGAAAAAGAAGTTCAGAATCTTGTTGAAGGTGCCGGCTGTTCGGACGAAAAAGAAGAGCCCAAAGATTTCTCACTAGAGCACCTCCTGGTAGTATATTTAACAAGTATGTCAAATGCTTCAAGTTTATGTAACTTAGGTATGGATGTTGGATCACATTTTGAACCCCCACAAGAAGTCCCAAAATTTGAGGTTTATGTTAGAAAAAACGGATATACTTGGCATAAAATGTACTATCTATGAAAGGTTGACAAAAGAAGAAGAACATTGTCTCAGGGTAGTTTTAGTTTTGATTTTATAAAAAATATCATCTTTTTAGTGATAATTTATATAATATTCTTTAAGATAATTTTTTTGTTTCGAGTTATTCAATTTTATCGATATTTTGTGAAGTTTAAAAAATATATTGCACTTTGGTTGCTATTTAATTTCGTTTTATAGATGTTCCTATTGTAATATATTATTATTGCAATAAAAAAACCAAAAGTCAAAATCGAAATTGATTTTTGTTACGTGCTTCAAAGAATGGGGTAAAATTTACCCCACGGTGTCATTGCCGTTCATGTAATTGACAGTGTCAATCCAGGGTTAATATTGTTACTGCTCTGGTACCTAGTATTTTAGCGGTTTAAGCAGATTTCCCTGGAGTTTGTTCTCATGACGTTAAAAATATCTTCAAATGTCCATCAATCTCTCCCCAGGGGATCGATTTAAGTCATTAATGGCTATGAACTGCAGTGTTAAACGGAACGGGAACATATTGAGTATCGTGTAGATCGAATAAACCCAGTCAATAAAACAAATTCTTAATTTATGAAGTCTAATTCTCTGTATTTCCATTTAACTCACTCAGTAAAAGCTCAACGAACACAATATATGGTATTTAGGCTTCAAATGAAGTGGCTCATGATATAAGAGATTACGGCATGAGTGAGGATATACTTAAACTGAAAGAAACGAATCTGTGTCAGATGTAAGGTGTTCAGCTAGTCCAAGGTTTAGTGAAGGACTTGATTAAAGTCCATTGTTGTATTTATAACTCATATATCGGTTTTCGCACATATAAACGTCAGAATGAGGTGAACCTGGGCAGTATTTCTATTTCCTGCGTTAGCCATTTTCAACCTCATTTCATAACACGATTATAATCTCATTATAGGAGATAGAAAGATGTTCAAAATGAGGGACAAACTCCATTAAAGAAAGATTGATACTCCAATTTTCTCCGAAAGTGTTTGGGGGGGGGGGGCTGCTTGAGAAAAAATGATTGGTCCGAGATCGATCACCTGGACGAGAATTAGGTGATGTCTCTCAGAAAGGGCTTAAATAGAATACTTCCAATAGCTAGAACTGCTCCGGGGAAAGAAATTCGCCTTTAGACTTTAGTAGCTCAGAGAAATTATGAAACTCAAAGGAACATTTAAGACCCATTTCATCTCTCTACAAGTTCTTAAAATCATATACCCTTTTTTACCTTGTATTTTTTATATAATGATATTACTTTCATCTGCCTTAAAGTTTTCTAAGGGATCAGTTATTTAAGTATTTTTATTTCAGTACAACGAGGCTGAGTTCCACTAGATATATTTCGTGATATTACCATCTCAGATTTTCGGAAGATACTGGAATAATTAATTTCTTAAATTTAAAAAAAAATATCATTTCAATTTATATTTCATAGCATTTCCAATTTTAGGAGTTGTATTTATTATTTCACATTTTGTTTTATTTAGCGTGAGATCAAAGAAACTGTCAAAGCTCATGAAAAGGCTGTCTTCTGATCTCATGAAAAGGCGAGAGGAAGTAGTACTACAAGACTGAGAATTGGACATACTGCTAATACACTTCGAAGGCAAGAGTGTTGTTCTTAACTACTGCAGTACTCCAGTTAATGTTAAGACACACAGTTATAGTAAGCCAGAATGAGCATTTGGACTTAGCTCACGACATGCATTCGCTACTTTGCCAAAGGCAACCCTGGCTTACATGCTTTGATTAAATACTAAAAAGTATTTAAGTAAGTGTGTGTGTGTGTGTGTGTGTGTGTGTGTGTGTGTGTGTGTGTGTATACCTGTATATACAGTTTTGAACGGACCACATTTTCTTTATCTCCTGGGTCCTTAAGGGAAATCTGCGAAAAATCGAAAGTAGTTATAAACTTGAGTGGCAGACAAAAATTAGTCATGCTAGAAAAGAGAGGGGTACCAGAGGAAAAATTGGCTGTCCTTAAGTCTATTCTGTGGGGGTTTTCTAAGGGAATTGTGTAAGGACGGGGAAAAATGTAGGATTGTGGAGTAGTAGCCATACGAGATAAAAGGTGGAATAAGGCTCTGCCATATATTTATGGCAGGTCCCCACCTAATCTCCATTATATGGCTCCCTTTAGTTTTTAATACTTCACGACCTTTGTCATATTTTTATTCGTACATAAATTATAAAGTGCTAGAAGATGCTTCATATTTAAAATGAACCCAAGGTAAAAATTCCATCCTCCCTCTCTTTTTCCCCCCGTTTATCTCCCTAGCTTTATTTTCTACAAGAATAACCTTAAACCTCTAAAGTCTCCACCTGAATTTGTATTAAGAGACGAGAATATTTCTATGAATAGCGAATAAATGCTTTGTTATAAAATATTCATTTTTATACGTATTATTTATTCTAATTGTCTGCTTGGCAATGAGTCATATCTAAGCAGATTTCAATTATAGGAAATCAGTTATGGAGGTTGTACTAATGACACAAGTTTTAAAGATTTTCCTCAAACATCCATCTATCCTACATAAGAGATACAAAATATGATGCACGACAAATAGGAGATCAAGTCCAATAATGCTTGAGATTAGAACTGAGGTAGGGGGTTTAGAGGAGAGGGGAAGCAAAAATTCAATATATCACCATTAATTATTTATAACCAATCGTTTTGCAGAATTAATTTTCAATACATATTTTTTCCCCACACTTTTTCTCTGTCGAATTTTAACGTATATTTATGATTATTTAATCTATCAGCGTCAAACTTTAACGTTTTTATCACTACACGGTTGTTGCATTTTTTTACCCTTTACTACTTTATCTAGCAGCATAAAATTAAGATTTTCATATGTCAATGGAATAATCCGTTTTGACTTCTTCTGAACGCATTTCGTCTAATTTGGCGAGACTCTACGTAGGGGAAAGTGGGGTAAAACCGGGTAGCTACGGTTTGAAGGCTTCCAGAAACCACAAATAAGTAAAGTTTTGTTGACTTAAAGTCTACTTATCTGTTAACGTAACTACCGTTTCAAAAACAAAATCTAATTTTTTTAAGAAGTTTTACCCTACTTTTTTTTTGTAAAAAAGTCATTTTGCGCGGGTTTACCCCACTAGTAGGGTAAAACCAGTAGTAGTAGTAGGGTACATATGTTTTCCATATAGGAAAATAAAAATGTAAAGATTTTTAATCAAATTATTGTTTTTTGTTAATAAAAAATGTTGTTAGATGCATTAAAACAAACTCTCTTTTGGGAACAATGGAAAAAATAAATAAAGTAAAAACATAAACAAATAACTACATTAATCGTTTTAGCTATTTCAAAACAATTATATATTTCAAAAAGTAAATTCATAGTTGCAAGATTTATCACATTGTTTGTCATTATACATGGTTTTCAGTGAAATAATTAAACAAAATTACGTAAAATTATACTTTTCATGTTTCGAGAATCGTGGCATAGCTGCTACTCGGTTTTACCCCGCGCGTAAAGTTTAAAGAAAGCATTGCGTCATTCGGGCATACCAAACGCGAAAGACAATTACGTAGTGCTAAAATAAAGGTAATTAATACTTGTACTATAATTATAATTGGAATAGGAGCTCAGTACAATCGAAAACCTTTTAAACCAAAATCATAAGGTTCCACGAAAATTTAATTATTGTCACTGACACAAAACATGCACGACTAGCGATTTGGCGTAATGACCGTTGCTTCTTCTTCAAAGGTGTATTGTAGTTCCTCCGTTATCAGCCCGACTGCAGTACACACAACGGCTGAGAGGAGGTACCCGGTTTGCTCCCGACTACCCGCTTTTATCCTACTCTCTTCTACGTAAACGTCTGCCTCACGGGAGTTACGTAAAATAAGCTAATTTTCCACGAACTGGATGACACACTGTTGATCATATCTCACTATATATTCAGTAAGTCCGACTTAAAAATCCGACATGCAGAATTTTATATATATATATATATATATATATATATACTAGCTAAGATACTCGGCTTCGCTCGGGAAATCATTAAAGGCTGAATGATGACGGTAATTTTTTTTTGACAAGGCTTCAATGTGTTCAACTACATTTTCCACCTGGGCGTATTGTTTTCCCGTAGGAGTCGGGTTGGAGATTTATAGAATAAAAATTTTATTTTTGTAGAATAAATGAATATATATATATATATATATATAATATATATATATATATATATATACATACATACATACATACAAAATATACATTTTCGAAAATCGCGTGTTGAGAACAACCTCAATAGCTGATTTCCCTTAGAAGAAATCTGCTAAAAGAATGGATTTTAATGATAAGAAGATAACGGATGGGTTTTAATTAGCTAACTAATGTGCTAATATATAAATATATTCCTGTAGGAGGAAACAAACAGGAAGAACTTCTCTTTCATTTTCACTGTCAACACCCCAATGCTTGACTAATAAATCTTCTTTTCATTACTTTGTATATCCTTCCTTTATACTAAAACTAATGCTGAAATTTCTCATCCTTTCTTTATAAACCATCCTGGAGGCATAACAAAACTGAGGTAGTATTAACTCAAGAATATAAAAGGGGAAAGTGCTGTTTAAAAAAAAAAATTAAATTAACAATTTTTCTAGACCCTCCAATGTCCACCTGACATTACGAGTACTTTAATGTTCTGAATTTGTGCTTGAAAGACTATCATTTAAATACTAGGAGGATTTCAAGTGGGGAGACATTTATTTGTTTCAACAGGAGAAATTATACGAATCCTAGTTTATTCACTGGTTTGTGTCAACCGTATTAAGGTGGGAATGCAAATTTGAAGTAATGTTAACTTCTGCCAAACCTCTCCGAACCTAACATTTGTTTATACTTTCATGCCTATACTAATACTTTAGTATTGTTGCGTTGCTTCCAGATATGAACTCTTGTATAACTCTCGTAAATAAATAATTTAAAATGATGAACGTTGGGGGAGTAAAAATGGACAGCAGGTGTACCCAATTATATGTTTATTGCTCTGTTAAAATGTTGCACTTTACTGAAGATACTATGTACAATAGTGAGAGTTAAGTTTTTACTTCAGGCATACAAAAGAGAACCTTTAATTGTGGATTTAAGGTGTATAAAATAGGTACAAGTTTGTGCCCAGTACTGTTTCTGGACTATGGAATTATGATTTACATGGTCTCTAATGTTTCGACTAAAGGAATTGGATTCAATAGAAACCACTCAACGTTTATTCTAGTATGCTCAACAATTGTCGTATATTCCCCAATGTTTTCAGAAAGCTACCAAGGCAGAACATGCACCATGCAATGAATAACATTCAGTTATTATTTAGTCTTAATATTTACAATGCAAAGGCGGGTACTTCAGCAAAGATAGTGCATACCATACATGATTATGACTTCGATTGTCGACTAGATGCTTGATTAAAGGGGGACTACATTAGGAACTAATTGTCGTTTTTTTTTCTTCCAAAACAAGTTAATACACTTCACGTACCAGAAGCATGTTCACGGAGACGGGAAATATAAAAATATCGTGCACAGTAAAGTCTTACATATCAAGTATTTTTATTGCTAAATAAATAAATATGTGTATATATATATATATATATATATATATATATATATATATATAAAATGGTGATTTCGTCAGTAAATAAGAATTAAGTATAAGTTGGGGCTTAGGTTAGCCATGTGAGTTAAAGCGTTGACCTTAATCTCACATGGTAAACCTAGAGTGGAGAGTTCGATTCTCGCCTGGGCAAGGGAAATTATTTAGTGACGAAATTCATTAAATAACATCCTAAGACCTACTTTGACTTGAATAGGGTGGTAACCTATAGATAACCCATCCCAATTAGCCTTAGTTGCAAAAAAGTGGACGTTAATAAATAATAATAATAATAATAAGTATAAGTATTACTAAAAGTATAAGTATATTACGACACTAAGTTTCCGAAGTGTATTAATGCCTTAACTGAGGTAGCCAAGCTTTAAAAATAATTGTTTTAAAATTATAAGCATGAATTAGTTATTTTAATATTAATTAATTTTGTACAAATTATTATATTCGCAGTATAAATATTTTAACTTTTTTTTGTTGTATGAATGAACATACGATTTAGCGCAGAATATCTCCTTGTACAAAATTTAGAAATAGTTTCTCAAAAAAGTTTGCAATTTGTACATTGTAGCTAAATGGAATAACGACATATATAAAATAATGTATATACATTAAGTGCTCTTTAGGTTTATGGTAATCAACTCACGAAATATTATAAAAGTAATAAGTTAAATAACCAAATTCAAAGATTAAGTCTAATAGTTACAACAAAATTAATAATTCTAAGATGTATTAAACATGATAGTTAATAAATTCTGAATATTATTTTTAAACAGAACTTCACCATTATTTCCAGTTTAAGCACTCCTAGTTGCTAGTATTCAACCAAGGAAACTGGTAGTTACTTGTGAACAAGAGTTAATTAAATAAATCACTGTTTTGTTTGAGGAACAAAGCATAATGGTCGATATATTTATATTTAAAGACGGGAGCATGCTTTAAAAAAGCTATTTATCTTTCGTCCTCAGATTTAGAGTATATATAAGGTCATGTAAGGGTATTTTTCTACAATGAAAAATATTGTCTCTTTTTATACGAGATACAATATTTCAGCCCGCCCCTCCCCCGTGAAATCCTCTGGCTGGTAAATCCCCCCATTAATTATGGCGGAGGGCTGAGACAGAGTAAAGCTGGGCCATTAATAAAAGTTGATGTGAATGAAAAAGAGTGTGACTAGTAGGCTAATCACCTGGTACGAAGATGATACAGTCATCATGTCGAAACTACCTGCCCCCTATTCGCCCATATACTAACCCCCTCTCCCATCACTCTCTCTCTCTCGCTCTCTCTCTCTCTCTCTCTCTCTCTCTCTCTCTCTCTCTCTCCCTTTCCCTCTCCCTATCTATCTCTCATATTCTCTCTCTCTCTCTCTCTCTCTCTCTCTCTCTCTCTCTCTCTCTCTCTCTCCCCCGCTCTCTCTCTCTCTCTCTCTCTCTCTCTCTCTCTCTCCCCCCCTCTCTCTCTCTCTCTCTCTCTCCTCTCTTCTCTTATCTTCCGCCCACTCCTTACACTGTCCCTCCAGATCCTCTTCTCCTTCGCTTGATCTCTCTCTCTCTCTTTCTCACCCCACACTCCAAACACTTATCTCCCTCTCTCTCTCTCTATCTCTCATATTCTCTCTCACCCCACCCTTCAAACACCTCTCTCTCTCTCTCTCTCAATCTCTCTTATATTCTCTCACACCATTCGCTCCAAACACCTCTCTCTCACTCACACACACTTTCACCATACCCTCTTTCTCGCACCCCACCGTCCAAACACCTTTCCCTCTCGCCACTCTCACACGGTCTCACTCTCTCTCTCTCTCTCTCTCTCTCTCTCTCTCTCTTTCACATGCTCTTTTACCACACCCTCCAAAAATCTCTCTCACTCTATCTCTCTCTATTATATTCTCTCACACCATACCCTCCAAACGCCTCTTTCTCTCACCCCACCCTCCAAACACCCCCTCTCTCTCCACTCTCTCTCTCTCTCTCTTACACACTCTCTCTTACCCCAACCACAACACATCTATATATCTCTCTCTCTCTCTCTCTCTCTCTCTCTCTCTCTCTCTCATTCACATTCTCTCTTACCACAACCTCCAAACCTCTCTATAACTCTCTCTCTCTCTCTCTCTCTCTCTCTCTCATTCACATTCTCTCTTACCACAACCTCCAAACCTCTCTATAACTCTATCTCTCTCTCTCTCTCTCTCTCTCTCTCTCTCTCTCTCTCTCTCTCTCTCTCTCTCTCTCTCACTCACATTCTCTCTTACCACAACCTCCAAACCTCTCTATAACTCTCTCTCTCTCTCATTCACATTCTCTCTTACCACAACCTCCAAACCTCTCTATAACTCTATCTCTCTCTCTCTCTCTCTCTCTCTCTCATTCACATTCTCTCTTACCACAACCTCCAAACCTCTCTATAACTCTCTCTCTCTCTCTCTCTCTCTCTCTCTCTCTCTCACTCTATCTCACTCTCTTATATTCTCTCACACCACCCCCTCCAAACAACTCTCTCTCTCTCACTCACACACACACTCTCTCACCATACCCTCCAAACGCCTCTTCATCTCACCCCACCCTCCAAACACCTAACTCGCTCTCGCTTTGTTTGTTTGTTTGGGTTTTGGGCATAAAACATCATGGTCATCAATGCCCAGCGCTTGCAAAACCGTATTAAAGTTCCCCGACCATGGGAAATCGCCGACAAATGCACACCAACCCGTTTTTCGGATTATTTATTTTTATATATTTATTTACTTTTTTTTTTTTTTTTTTTTTTTTTTTTTTTAATTTTTTTTTATTATGCATTTTTCTCCTTTTCCCCCTTTTTCACATTTTTCTCCTTTCCCATTTTTTTTTTTTTTTTTTTTTTTTTTTTTGTAAGGGGGCATGTGCCCTGAAACCTACGTACCGGTATCACAGGTATATTGTACCACAATTCAAATTCAATAAAATTAGCACTAACTATCTACATAAAAACTAAATATCAAAAACTATTAAATTAAAAACTATTAAAACTAATTAAAACTATCAATAAACATTAAAATTAAAGCTATTAAGTGAGCATTTACATGAAAGCTACTACATTAGCATAAAACTATTTGGTAACTAACAAAGTGTCTTAAAAATAAGTGGTAACTTACAAAGTGTCTTAAAAATAATTGGTAACTTACAAAGGATACCGGGTTGTTTCGATATTTGGCAGAGTTATATGTGGCTGGAGAGGCCTGTTAGATTTAGGAACCTAATCATCCTGTTGATGACCGCTCTATCGTCGGCCAGTGCCTCGCATAGACTTCGCATAGACTTCTTGGAATACCGAGGTGAGCAAGGATCCCTCTGTATTTTTTGCACTCCTCAATGATGTGCCTGACTGAGAGGCTTTTCCGACAAACAACACACCAGGCTCTCGCGCGCTTGCACTTTCTCCCTCACTCCACCCACCAACCCCCCCCCCCTCTCTCTCCTCTCTCTCTCTCTCTCTCTCTCTCTCTCTCTCTCTGTATCCCTCTCTCACTCTCTCTCTCCCTCCCCCCCTCTCACTCTCTCTCTCCCTCCCCCCCCCCCTCTCTCTCTCTCTCTCCCTCCCCCCCCTCTCTCTCTCTCTCTCATATTCTCTGTTACCCCACCCTGTAAACACCTCTCTCGCCCTCTCACCCCACTCTCCAAACCTCTCTCCTTTCTTTCATTCTCTCTTACTCTCATTCTCACCCTCTAAATGTCTCTCTCCCCCTCTATTTCCTTCTCTCTCATCTGAACTCTGCTTCTATATCTCCCTCCCTTTCTATTCTATCCCTCCCTCTCTCTATGTGTCACATGGTGTTACTCCATCCTTCATTCTCCATCCCTTTCTCTTCCCACTCTCTCACTTTTCCCCCACCAGGCTCACAAATTCTTTTCTACATATTCCCACCTAGCTTTGTATTTCTTCTGATTCAATCAACAGCCTCCATAATTCATTGTCATTTTCTTTTTTTAACTGTTATTGTCCACTCTCCACCTCACCCCCTCTAAATCTCCACTCCTTTTTCCAATTTCCAAATTGGACTGCTATCGACGACACATTTAATTGTGCATTACCTTAATTGAGATTTATGATATATTCAAGACTTCTACTGAGTTGAGTGAGGAACTATCGATTACTAGAGACTATCTTGACAAGAGTATTGCAAATATTATCCTAAGCAGAGCAATGCAATAATCAATATGGAGATAATTAAATGGCTCCAGGTGGAAGCAGGCTTAGAAATGACCTACATTTTCGCCATTCCTATATAATTGCTACAATACTCTCTGCAAGTATTCCTCTTTATTGTGCAATTGAATTTGTTGAGTATTATACAGGGCATAAATGCTACCTGTACATTATTATTAGGGTCTGTATTCTACGACAAGGCCTCTAATAGCCTGTCCGTTATTCCATCTCACTGTTGTACCGCAGTTAATTATTTTTTTCTAAGGTAATAAAGGTACATTATCTTAGGTCATATTCTAAAACCTATGCTAGTGACCGATACCATGGTACATTTTGATTCGGAGTCCCTAAATGGCGAAACCCTATTCGTTAAAATAGTCCAATTTGTCTGTCTACAGCACATGAAATTGTGACGAATAAGCTATTATGAAAGTTGCTTACTTCGGATAGAGAAAAGCATAGAAGGAACTAAGGTTGGTTTTGCTGAGAGAGGAACCAGGAGTGTAGTTTCTTGAAAAGTAACGCCGTAAATCGCACCACGTGGCCATTAAAGGAACTTTATTTCAGCTCCAAGGAGAGAAACTCTTGGAAAATCTAATTGACTGAAACTTTCGTTTTAAGAAAATCTTGGGAGGACGACAGACTGATAGAAAATTCGATAGAAGTTGGAAATGTAACACACAAGTTAACAACTAAGTTGCAGAAACCAATTCTTTCCAAACGGCAGTATTTTCTTATGGATAAGAATCATTCATTCATTATGAAAAAGAAATAAAATGAGGCTCATTTATAACCAAAATATATCATCAGATATACTCTCCCTCAATTATCTCTCTCCTCTTCCTCTCTCTCGCCATCTCTCTCTCTCTCTCTCTCTCTCTCTCTCTCTCTCTCTCTCTCTCTCTCTCTCTCTCTCTCTCTCTCTCTCTCTCTCTCTCTCTCTCTCTCTCACACACACACACACACACACACACACACACACAAACAACCAAGCGTAATAAATAAAAATAAATATACGGGTGTCCGTTAAAAATAAATGTAATATTATTATCCATTTCATCTATAATGTAAGTGAAAACTTGTATCGAAATATATGTTGGATATGAGCTATTCAGTGACTGAGCGATCTTATGCCTAAAATCTGATAAGCAGAAGTTCGGGTTTACCGAAAAATATCTCGGATTATATTCAAGATAGACAAAAAAATGTAATATTTAATAGAAAATTATATTTGCAACAAGCACTGTATGCTTTTCTCAACCGACTTATAATAACGAAGGTATTTCGACTTTCTCTTCCTCCAAACCCACCGCCCTGCTTCGATTTCAGCTTTTAAAATGATCTTAACCTTTATTTTTAAATAAAACGCTTCAATATCGAGCTTGACGATTAAAAAACATTGCAGCCGCTGGAGCGTGTATGTATAGATTTGAACGGATGTCATTTTCGTCATCTCCTGATTAGGTTCGAGAAGCGAAGAAAGATATGTTTCGAAAATCTCTTTATAAACACAACCTCACCAGCTTTAATCAATAGAGTAAAGTGAAATCTGCTAAAACAGATATAGTTTTATATCAATATATATAAAAGAAAGTCGTGTTAGTTACACTATTTATAACTCAAGAACGGCTTTACCGATATGGCTGAAAATTGGTGAGGAGGTAGTTTAGAGCCAGGAGACGGACATAGGATACTATTTATTTCTCAGAGACGAACAGGAGTGGGGGTTGTAAGGGAGGCCTGAAATTAAAAATAGCGATATTTCGTTTCCTATTGGGTTTTCGGCAAATATGCACATAACAAATGTGGTTTATTTCGTAATTTAGAGTAACATTTGTTAAATACACTTTTTTCGTATACCGAATTATAAACGAGTTATAGACTAAAACCTATAGCGGAAGTGAACAATTTTATTTGGCACAAAAGACTCAACCGAACTAACTAAAACTCGGTATGTGTATTAGCACTGACGCCTTCATTATGATAAGCCGTACCAACATTTCTAGGGACGGGCAGGAGTGGGGGTTGTAAGGGAGGCCTGAAATTATAAATGTATATGAAAATGTATGAAAATATATTTCGTTTCCTATTGGTTTTTCGGCAAAAATGCACATATCAAAAGCTGTTTATTTTGTTATTTAGATTAACTTTTGTCATATACACTTTCGTCGTATACCGAAGTATAAATGCGTTATACGCTAAAAATGATAGTGGGAGTCAACAATTTTATTTGGCACACAAGAGACTCAACCGAAATGAATAAAACTCGGTATTTGAATTAGCACTAACGCCTTCATTATCATAAGCCTACAAACATTTCTAGGAACGGGCAGGAGTGGGGGTTGTAAGGGAGGCCTGAAATTATAAATGTATATGAAAATGTATGAAAATATATTTCGTTTCCTATTGGTTTTTCGGCAAATATGCACATGACAAAAGTTGTTTAGTTTGTTATTTAAAGTAACTTTTGTTATATTCACTTTTGTTGTATAACAATTTATAAACGAGATATACACTAAAAGCTAAAGCGGGAGTCAACTAAACTCCAACAAAACTCGGAATATATAAATTAGCATTGATTCTTACATGGTTATGATGTTTAGGTTAGAACGGGAGTGGGGGTTATAAGGGAGGTCTGAAATAAAAATTCGTGATATTTCATTTTCTATTCCAAACCAACCACGGGTACTAACCCTAAACACTGAAACTGGGAAATGTCAAAATCTTGAGCAAAGTAAAGTCTTGCCGAAAAAATACCATCATCATTCCGGCTCAAATGAATTCCCGGGCGAAGCCGGGTACCTTAGCTAGTATATGGTATAAATTATTGTTATTTATTAATGCCCCCATTGTCCTACTAAGGATATTTGGAGTGGGCTATCTATAGATCACCATCCTTATAGCGAGGAATGGACTAAGGATTTTATTTAATGAGTTCTCTAAATAAATAAGTATTGCCCTATTGAGAAACGAACTTACGTCTCTAGGTTTATTAAGTAAGATTATGACTAACGTCTTAAATCACTGGCTGACCAAAGCCTCTTACAATTATTAGAATTTGATAAGATCAGACAGAGACTTTATATGATATACCAGACAGATTCTTAAACGTTCCAAATGATTAATTCGGAGTTGGATGAGAAGAGGCAGTCCTCCAGGTACTTGAACAAGAAGGAGGAGGAAGTGGGAGGAAATGAGATTAACACCCTGTTGTAGATAGATTTTCCTTTTCCCTTTGTTTCACACTAACTTCCAAAGTCATTGTTGCTCTGTCGCTCCGTCTGTCCTACCGGCTTGCATTGTTTACAGTTCACTCATTACCACAGCCTATGCGGTAGCCTCTCATTCTTGCAATCATTTGACAACCATTAGAACTATACCAAATAGTTCCTTCGTCCCTCCCTAGATTCGGTACATCCTTAGGATGAGGACCACAATGAAATGAAGTTTCTTATATCCATTAAATGTTAAATTAACAAATATGAATATATTTACTAATATTATGTCAGTTAATTTCTATACACATCATTAATAGCATTTACACTTAAATAATAAATTCGCTATAAAATAAGCTTCTATTCCACTTAAACACTTTATAAAATCTAACAAATTAAAAACTATTTATAGAAAATTAACTTCGTTAGAAAATATTATTAACACTCTAGTATATATATATATATATATATATATATATATATATATAACCAATAGAAAACGAAATATCGCTATTTTTAATTTCAGGCTTTCCTTATAACCCCCACTCCTGTTCGTCTCAGAGAAAATTAATATAGCCTAAAGTCTAAGTTGGGCAAGTAGTAATATACATACCAAGTTTCATAAAATTCGGTTCAGCCGTTTATGCGTGAAAAGGTAACAAACAAACAAACAAACAAACATACACGAAAGAAACAAAATGCAGATATGGTGTCTATGACATGTGAAACGAAAAGTTATCGTGAAATTTCGCGAAAAAAATCAATGTACAGACAGAGGTTACAATTATATATATATATATATATATATATATATATATATATATATATATATATATATATTGTTGCAAAACTGCTTACTTGATAAATTAGACAGAGTTAATCACGAATTTATGAAGTACGAAGTAAATGAAAGCAACCGGCCGATGGTAGGACCATGTTCTTGGCGGCACCAGTCTGAACCAAGCTCTGGGGATCTAGACCAATCTGGGCGCTTTTTATTTTACTAGCCGCCCGTCTATAAAAACGCCCCAGCTCGCCCGACAGTTAGTTTGTTCTCAGTTTTCTAACTAGTGAATATTAGTGTGCACATTGCAACTTTAGTGAACAGTGCTTTTAGTTTCGGTAGATTGTTTTATGTGATGACCAGTGCAGTGCCGTGTATATGTAAAGAATTGTGCAGTGTCGTATTTTATGAAGATCAGTGCAGTGCTGCATTTTTCTAAAGATCAGTGCAGTGCAGTGTTTTGTGATCTTAAGTGATTCGCGTGATAGTGAGTTATTGTACTGTCCAATATTTTAGTGAAGTTATCAGTGGATGTTGTGAGTAGTAGTCATGAATAATTTACTAAGTGTGTAGTGCCATAACAAATAAAATGTACAATGATAAAAATGCTTAAGTTTGTGTGTTTAATTTTGCAATAATCAAAGATTACTTTTTGGAATAAACGAACCATATATATATATATATATATATATATATATATATATATATATATATATATATGAATATATGTTATTTATTAACGACCACCTTTTGCTCCTATGGCTAATTGGGACGGGTTTTCTGCATGTTATCACCCTTTTCTAGCAAGGGTGGGATATTAGGGATTTTATTTAAGGAGGTCTTCGATAAATAAATTCCTATTGCCCAGTCGGGATTCGAACTCCCCACTAAATATTTACCATGTGAGAATAAGCTCTGCACTTTACTTCACACGGTTAACTCTAAATATATAACATGCATTTCGAATTTACTGACATGCTTTGTAATCAGTCTTAAAATAATTAAGGGATGACGTGCTTGATGTAAAAACGAAATGTGTATTGATCACAAAATAAATAACTTTAATCATTTTATACACACACACACACACACACACACACACACACACACACATATATATATATATATATATATATATATATATATATATATATATATATAATTACAATTTTTCATTTATTTATTAGGAGTTCATCAACAGATAGCTATTTGCTCTGGAAAATATAACCAATTGTAAACGAAAATAATAAATGAAAAAACGACGAAACTAAAGAAACCATACAAATATAACATTAAAACAAAACAGAACTATTAACTGTTAAGCTTAGAAATTCTATGAAATGTGAGTCTATAACTTCTCTTAGTGGAATATACTGTCATGACAATTATGTTACCAAATGAATTTCAATTGAGAAAACCTTCTGTAAGAACTTATGTGGAACGGACTGCTGAAATATTGTACTGCGAGTTCATTATTTTAAGTAAAGAACTGAATGCGAAAGGCAACACTGACTCCTCACTAGACAATTCCTAAAATTATGTATTTTTAGCTTCTGAAGAGACTTCGCAGGACGTGAAACATGTATAGATAATTACTATTCCAAGTATTTTACTGTAAATACAAACCATTTTTACGATTCTACAGTGTTTCATTGATTTCCCTATATACTGTAAATGGGTATTAGACTATATAATAAAATACATTTTGCTTGGAAACTAAGGGTGATACATAAAAACTACGAGCAGATTTGGATTCAGCACATAAAAATCTATCAAGATCAGCTATTAAAATTAAAAAAGTTTTCAAAAAGGTTTTTTTTGTTGGCCTGTGTAATTATTGAATGTTTCGAAGAACCGAAGTGAGTATCTGTCCGTCAAATGAAACTCTGCCATTCATATTAGAATGGGATAAGAGTTACGACATTAATATCATGAATATATAAAACACAATAAGTTTGTGAGAAAAGATCGGATAAAATAAGTTTTTGGAGGAACTCACTACTTGAATAAAGCAATTAATGGTGAAGGGCCTTATAAATATTCAGAGCTGTGATGGACCTAGAAATAAATAAATAATTGAATCGAATAAAATCCTCCACCTTTGAAGCTCAAAGCAATTTATCCAGAGCTCGATTAATTAAAATGTTCTATTCGTTAAAAACATTTCTCCGAAACTAAATTATTTTAAAACTTTCTCGGACAATATTTGAGATACAGAATACATATATTGAACGAGATTGGACATGTAAAATTGGTTGATCCATAGTATAAAGGAGAAATTTCAAAATTTCTATTTGCCTTTCTAAACCCTCCCAATCCCCTAGCCCTCCTAGAGTGATAACATAAATAAATATATATGTATATGTATATGTATATATATATATATATATATATATATATATATGTTATTGTTTTATACATTGAGTTGGCATTATAGACCTTCAAGATCCTTAGCCGTACCCAAAAATACTTGTGGGTTTCGTGATCAGGGTTTTCACTTAGTGAGTATCAACACGACGTAGAACCTCCGTTATACCATGAGGACCTGAGGTTTCTGATGAGTTATCTCCTGTCGACTGACAGGCCCCTTGTATACGGAGGATCTGTCGCAAGTTCATGCTGTCAACATGCCTCTGTACGGGATCTAAGTCATAATCGTTAGTCTCCTCTGACGTATACTCGTTAGATTTCCGCTGATCCATAAGCACTGGGACACTAGCGCGCTCTGTTAGAGAAATCGTGGTTTCTCTTGGCGGGGATTGAACCTACTTCTGTTTTTATCAACAGCTTCTGGTGATACGGGACGGCACCCCTCTTGTGTGTGTGTGTGTGTGTGTATCTCTGTCTGTCTGTCTGTCTCTCTCTCTCTCTCTCTCTCTCTCTCTATATATATATATATATATATATATATATATATATTATACATACATAGTTTAACCGGTCGTCATTTTCGACATCTGAATCGATAGACATTTTAATAAGTGTGTTGGAAATTTCGTCATGAGTACAACCTAAATAGCTGATTTCCCATAAGAGTAATCTGGAAAAAATAGCGTAGAACATAGACGAAGTTACAATATATGAAAAGAAAACAAACAGGTACACAATAAGTCATTTGGTGTTCACACCAACTTTTTTAAACAAATAATTAAAAAATTCATAGTTTTATGGCAAGGGTCGCCAATAAAAAAATATTTTCTCGCTGAAATTTCGTTGATACTCTATAGTGAGGACAGTCGCAACGAACGTAAGAGGGAAACGAGCACTTCAGAAATGGATAGCCCCTGAAGAGGTTGTGTGTATACTACAAAACATGTAGGACAGTATGAATAAAGTTAGAGTGAGGAAATGTTTTATATTGGTGACACTTGCCATATATCTATGAAGAATATATAAAAATATTGGTTGCAGAATAAGAAGAATTATGAAAATTAAAATTAATATTTCTCAGTGTTGCATTCCGTGGAGTTATTTTAAAAATTGTGTGGTCATATTGTTTTTTGTTAATAAATAGAGTAAACATTCTTAAGTTGGCATTACATATATTGAATGTATAGTAGCATCTGTTTAGGAAAGAAAGAGAAGAAGATCCTAAATGTAAATGTGCAATAGGAGTGATGTGAGGGCGATTCCCCCCACTCCTCTGCCTATACATCATCTGGCTTACTGTTCCCTGCTTCGGATCGGCCAACCTCACAGAAGCCACATTCTCGGCCACTATCATATATCATTCTCTCCTTTTCTTTCCCTCAGCCCTCTCCTTTCTTCCATTGTCACAGCTGTTATAGTCTGTGTTTTCACCCAGTTTCCCCCCCTAATGCGAATATGACTTCCTTTGTAATTTTTACTGGGTTTGGAAATAATGTCGTATAATAATGAATCACGTCTTACTACCTTATAATTTATTCAGAGCAATTATCTTTAAAATAATCCGTCACGCAGGTGCTTCGTTAACTAAGCAGATTTCCCACGTGCTGGTATGACACACTAGTATCTCACGACATATTCTGACTAAAAACCAGAATATACTAATTACTTGCTTAATATTTCAGTTACGAAAAAATATATAGAACAGCGTATGTAGAGCATCATTATTTTAACAAGATTAATTCTATAACAATTTTCGATTTGACTCATAACAATGGAGATATTTTGAATTTACGTCCCCCTCCCCTAAACCCCCTTATTCCAGTTGCGATTTCAGCCTATAACAGGCTGGTCTTTAGTGTTGATTGAAACAGATAAATTTCCAGTACGGTATTGATCAACTAAGCATTTTTGAGACATGAAGATAAAATCTTTATTGATGACGTCATCGTACAACGAATTCGTGTGTATCTCCCGTAATAAAGGCCTCATGAAAATAGTATTTGGTATTAAAGGTAAAGAGATTCATGTTATAACAGCTTTACTTTGTTAGTAGGGGTTCACTAATGGCTGAAAACTAAAAAACCAAATATTTCGGTTAATACTCAAATTAGAGAAAATAAGTACATGATAACATTTATAGGCAATTAAATTTACAGTAAGATTGTTTCTATACAATTTTTCGAAACAACGTATAACAACGGAAATATTTTGAATTTTTAAAATTATCCCCCAGTAACCCCCCCCCCTCCTATTGGTCCCATTTTAGCTGTTAACTAACTTTATCTTAATAAATCTGAAAAAATTGTCTTCGTTTTTAATTTTATTGATATCATACAATTATAGCTAAATACTCCACAGTTTAAAAAACTGTAGCTAGTTTCCTCTGCGAAAGGCGTCCAAATATTCCCTAATTTTGTAGCAGATTTTCTTTCAGGTAAAATCAAAGAATATTTGGTTTATTTAATTTAGTAGGAGTTCAACGCAGTCATGTGGAGCCCAGATATTTTATTAATTTAAGAATAACAACTTAATTCTTCTATTTAATAATAATAATTTAACAATATCCTTCATTTTCAGGCCCGAAGCCGACGAGCCCTCACCTCCCAAGGTTTTCGTTTGCCGATACCAATACCCTAGGTAAGTTTTTAGAATATTTTTTGTATGCAGTGTTTGATCATTTTAGTTTCCCTCACTTGCAGGAAGAAATTTTGAAATTTACAGGGAACACTATGAGTACTGCTTTCTGTTTTTATAATTTATTTCTTCTCGTCCAAATGTGGCCTCAATTCAATCTTCGTTGAAGGAGAAATGCCAGTAAGTCAGTATATAAAAAAGACGTGAAACATCTCCACAGATTTATTTATTTTTTTGAACAACATTTATATTAATATAATACATTCGTTATAATATTAAGTCAAATTCTATGAACACATATTATAAAATCATATCATCAATGTAAATAATTATATACAATAAGTTGATTTTGTTAAAAACCTTAATACCACTTTAAATATATGACATACATTTTTTTTTTTTTCCATTTGTTGATAAAAGGAAGGCGGCTGAGAAATTTTTTCATGCGGAACTCAGGATCGGCCACTCACACATACAGGCATTTCTGTGTGTAAATACTGCAACAAATACCAAAAAATTAAACACATACTAACAGATTGCATTCTATGAAAACATAATATTTGCATATATCTTAAATAGTAGAAATTCAATGAAAACAATAATTGGTATTTAACCTTGGAATGAAGTGGTTCATGATATAAGAGCTTATTATCAATATCAGCCAATAACGAACTTGAGCTTCCTTATTACATAATGAGATTAAATATCGAGTTTGGTAACGATAAAAACAATTGGAACCGGTAGAGCGTTAACAGACAAATCTCTCTCTCTCTCTCTCTCTCTCTCTCCCATCTCTCCCTTCCCCTTTCTCTCCCCCCTCTCTCTCTTTCTCTCTCCTTTTAATAGAGATAGAGAGAGAGAGAGAGAGAGAGAGAGAACAAAGAGTAATTCGCCATTATCATGTAGCCTTTAAAGGGTTAAGCGGTGTTTAGCCCTAAGGTAATGTATGGCGTGGAAGGAGGAGACTACACAAAGGGAAACTGCAGCACTAGTGTGCTACCACTAGTGCTGCCCTCTGGTAGGAAATTTATGATAGTTTTGTAGTCATCAAAGAGTAGCGAGACCAGAATCTAGTATCTAGTCATCCCGAGTGTAAATAATAATGTAGGAAAAGGAGGAAACTATTACAGACGTTATCTTAAAGAAAGGTAATAAGAGCTGCTTATTTTTAGAGCAGGAGCTTCTTAAACTTAGCATATTTCACAGGTTATGGTGTGACACACTATTAATGCCAAATCACCCTAGATTATTTATTTCTAAGTCAACATTCGATGGCTAGTAGAGGGTGTTTTCAGAAGGCTGAAAACGTTGAAGTCAAAACGAATCACTTAATATTTGAGTTAAGAGGAAACGTATAGAACAACCATTGTAGAGCATCGACATTTTAACAATATTGCTTCTATACAATTTTTCGATCCATAATGAAGTAGATATTTTGAAGTTTCGACCATCCCCCACACTAATTCTGGTTCGATTTCAGACATTAATGAATATGATCACGAGAGGTGAACTAAACGGTTAAATGTCGGGTATGGTATATATCTAATAAACATTGTCCTGTAGACAGGAAATTATTAATTGATGACTTAATCACACTACGTATTTGTATGTATCACATTAAAAGTTCAATGAAGACTATATCTGATATTTAAGTTTTGAACATTTTAGCAGATTTCCCTTAAGGGAAATCAGCTATTTAGGTTGTACTCATGAGGGAATTTTCGAAATTTTTCTTCAAATGTCCATCGATTCTACCTAGTAGATGACGAAAATGAAGTCCGTTCAATACTGTATATATATATATATATATATATATATATATATATATATATATATATATATATATTTGTCTGTTACCGCTCTAGCGGTCGCAATTTTCGTTTGATCGGTATCAAACTCGATATTTAGTCGTTTTATGTGAAAAGAAAGATCAAGTTCGTTAACGGCTGAATCAATCTTATTGTAAATTAAATTTGCTATACATATTGTTATATACATTTATTCTCTATCTTGAATATTAACCGAGATATTTGCATTTTATGAAGTCTGTGGTCGGGTATAGTTCGGCCATTTCCGTCAGTACTCGGCTCAAGTGGGAGCTTCTTTTAACCTTACCTGTCGTTTCTAATCTTAAATTACCTTCCTTACTTTGTGAGATTTATTCTGTTCATGCGCCCCCCCCCCTTCTTTAGTTCTAGGACTACTAAAATTTGAGTTATTAAAATATAAATTATTCTTACAATTCAGAAGCCGTTTCAGTTGGAAATTTATTTTAATTAACTGAAAGATTTCTCATTACCGTTTATATTTAATCTCGGTGGTATTGCGTTACCAGTATGCAGATTTCTCTATTGTAAAACTTCACATGGGAAATCTGCTTAGTTTACACAGCCCCTGCGTGACGGACTTTTATTCTTATTAAGACAGCTGAAAGTGGGGGTTTACCGAGGGCTGAAAATCGAAAGATTCCATTATCTCGAAAAATAATAAAGACAGTGAAAAAATGTATCATTATATATATATATATATATATATATATATATATATATATATATTATTTATATAACGTTAAATTTTCAATAAGATTGGTTCTATAAAACTTTTTGATCCTAAGTATAACAACGGAGATATTTTGAATTTACCTAATTCCCCTCTCTAACCCCCCCCCCCCATCTCTTCCTATTTTATCTATTAACGAGCTTGATCTTCGTTTTTACATTAAACTTTTAAATACAGAGTTTGGTAACGATCAAATGAAAATTGCGTCCCCTAGAATGTTAACAGGCAAATATATATATATATATATATATATATATATATATATATATATATGTATATGTATGTTATATAACATTTTTAGGTCCTAGTCTCAATTAGGAAAATATTTTGAATATTCCCTTTTACCATATAGCAGATTTTCCTTAAGGTAAATATGGTATTCAGGTTGTGCTCATGACACGATTTTCGATAAATTGTCTCAAATGCCTATCAATACTAGCAAGGAGATGACGAAAATGAGCTCCGCTCAAAATTACACACAGACACACACATGTCTGATGCCACTATAGCAGTTATAACTTTTTGTTTAACCACTACCGATATTTAAGCGTTTCATGCTTAGAGATGCCTCTGGGCTGAGCTCTGCCGATGCACTTAAATTTGTTTTATTTTACAATACACCATATTAACCCTAAAGAGCTTATTTGTTACTGGCTGGAATCGGACGTGACGTAGTGGAGGTTTAGAGGGGGCGATTCGAAAACTCAATATCTCCGTTGTTATGAGATGGTTCGAAAAAAGTTAGAAGCAGCCTTTTTAAAATATTGATAGCCTACAATTGTTGTTCTATGCATTTTTTCATAAATAATATATTATCGGGTAAAGTCTTCAGTAAAATCTTTACTTCTACTCTTCGGAGTTTTATTTAGAAATAGAGAACAAATAAATAAATATATATATATATATATATATATATATATATATAGAGAGAGAGAGACAGAGAGAGAGAGAGAGAGCGAGAGAGTGAGAGAGTGAGAGAGAGTGAGAGAGAGAGAGAGAGAGAGAGAGAGAGAGAGAGAGAGAGAGAGAGAGAGAGAGAGAGAGAGAGAGAGAGTGAGAGAGAGAGAGAGTGAGAGAGAGAGAGAGAGAGAGAGAGAGAGAGAGAGAGAGAGAGAGAGAGAGAGAGAGAGAGAGAGAGAGAGAATAGAATGAGTTTAGTCACAAGTCGGTTTGTTGAAATAATAATGAAAGTAACTCTGATTAAAATTTATAGACATTTAAAAAAAATATATATAAATATCATCATTAATTATGATTAGGACGAATGAAGTAGAGCTACACAATGACTGCCCGTGGTTCCCTGGGTCATAATTAATTAGTAGGCCCAATGGAGATGATAATTGTATGATATTGACTCTTGAATTGCAATTTATACTGGATACAATTATTGGAATAAAATCACCAATCTCTCCAGTATCCATTGCACTAATTGATAATCTAGTTTGCATTCTATGTAATCACTGTCTGGCCAATCCAATTCAAGCCCACTCAAAGGCAAATATAATTAAATCTATCAAATTTCATACCGATTCTCTCTCTTTTTCTCTCTCTAACTCGCTTCTTCTCTCTCGATTGCAATATATATATATATATATATATATATATATATATATATATATATATATGTGTGTGTGTGTGTGTGTGTGTATATATGATATACTAGCTCAGATACCCGGCGACGCCCGGGAATTCATTTGAGGCTGGATGGTGATGGTATTTTTTTGGCAAGGCTTTACCCTTAATAAAAACCCCTGATATTTTAACGTTTACCCTTCCCAGTGTTTAGGGTTAATACCCGTCGTTTCTGTGGATTTGTTAATAATAAAATTAATTTTTTATGTAAGACTTCACTGTCCTCCATATTGTCATATTTCCCGTTTCCTGTGCATTATGCATAGATTTAAATTATTGAGGACAAAATATTATAATAATATATTATAATTTGAATTAATATTTCCAGTTAGGTACCTGGTAGTTCATATTGAAAAGAATTGTTGAACAAATTTCTCTAAATAACAAAATAAACAACTTTTGTTATGTGCATATTTGCCGAAACCCCAATAGGAAACGAAATATCACTACTTTTAATTTCAGGCCTCCCTTATAACCCTCACTTCTGCCCGTCTCTAGATTTGTTAGTATGGCTTATTATAATGAAGGCGTTAGTGCTAATACACATACCGAGTGCTTTATTTAGTTCGGTTGAGTCTTTTGTGCCAAATAAAATTGGTGACTCTCGCTATAATGTTTAGCGTATAACACCTTTAAACTTCGGTATACGACGATAGTGTATATAACAAAAGTTTCTCTAAATAACAAAATAAACAACTTTTGTTATGTGTTTATTTGCCGAAACCTCAATAGGAAACGATATATCACTATATTTAATTTCAGGCCTCCCTTATAACCCCCACCCCTGCCCGTCCCTAGAACTTTTAGTATGGCTTATTATAAGGAAGGCGTTAGTGCTAATTCACATACCGAGTTTGGTTTAGTTTGGTTGAGTTTTTTGTGCCAAATAAAATTGTTGACTTCCGCAGTAGTTTTTAACGTATAACTCATTTATACTTAGGTATACGACAAAAGTTTATATAACAAAAGTTACTTCAAATAACAAAATAAACAACTGTTGCTATGTGCATAATTGCAGAAAATACATTAGGAAACGAAATATTGATATTTTTAATTTCAGCCCTCCCTTATAACCCCCACTCCTGTTTGTCTCAGAGAATATTAACTTAACCTAAAGTCTAAGTTGGGTTAGTAGTAATATACATACCAAGTTTCATAAAATTCGGTTCAGCCGTTTATGCGTGAAAAGGTAACAAACAAACAGTCACCAATGAAACAAAATCCAGTTATGGCGTCTATGACATGTGAAACGAAAAGTTATCGTGAAATTTCCCGAAAAAAATCAATGTACAGACAAAGGTTACAATTTTATATATATATATATATATATATATATATATATATATATATATATATATAGAGAGAGAGAGAGAGAGAGAGAGAGAGAGATCTGTGTGTGTGTGTGTGTGTGTGGACGAAAACATTTCAATAGCTCGTAGGTACATCAATAGCCGAATATTCTGAAGGTCCGTCACGCATGAGCTGCGTAAGCAAAGCAGATTTTGCATTTCCATGAAAGATACACAATAAAGTGTCATCCAAACGAATACAGGATTGTCTGAACATTTTCTCCCGATTCAAAGCTCTGCCTGTTCAAAGTATGCTATTATTTCCCATATTTCCCATTATGAAAGTTATATATAGCAACCACTGTACGTAGAATATAAGTTTTGCCTCCTTCCAGTTTAACTATTTATAGTTTTTTTGTTATATTTTTATTTTAGTTTTTCCTCATGTAGTAAATATACTAACAGTTTATATTTAGTTTTGTCCATTCTATTTATTTTGTACATTTGTAAAACTTAGCTTTGTAAACATTTTAATAGTTATTTAATTTTGTAAAATTATATTCAAACATATTAAAAGATGAATCGCCATTGTAGTGGCATGGTTCTATTTATTTTGTACATTTGTAAAATTTAGCAGTTTAAAAATTTTAATATTTATTTAATTTTGTAAAATTATATTCAAACATATTAAAAGATGAATCGCCATTGTAGCGGAATCTCAATTAAAAAATAATAAATATGTCCAAAGCATGAAACATATGTTGGTCGTAAGACGTATATTAATGCAATAGGTATATTAGCAGATTTCCCTTAAGGGAAATCAGCTATTGAGGTTGTACTCATGACGGAATTTTCGAAATTTTTCTTCAAATGTCCATCGATCCTACCTAGTAGATGACGAAAATGAGGTCCGTTCAAAACTGTATACGAGTATATATTTATATATATATATATATATATATATATATATATATATATATATATATATTTGTCTGTTACCGCTCTAGCGGTCGCAATTTTTGTTTGATCGTTACCAAACTAGATATTTAGTTGTTTTATGTAAAAATAAAGATCAAGTTCGTTAATGGCTGAAATCGGACCAGTGGGAGGGGAGGAGTTTATAAAATTCGAAATATTTCCGTTAATATACGTCGGATCGAAAAATTTTATAGAATCAATCTTATTGCAAATTAAGGTTACTATAAATATTGTTATATACATATATTCTCTATCTTGAATATTAACCGAGATATTTGCATTTTTATGAAATCGGGGCGGATAACGGATGAGAGTGAATTCCCCCCAAAAGCTAGGTCGGCCGTCTTCTTAACTAATCTGAAATTTCTTTATTGTAAGACTTCACGTGGGAAATCTGCTTAGTTTACCCAGCCCCTGCGTGACGGACTTTTAGCAGATTTCCCTTAAGGGAAATCAGCTATTGAGGTCGTACTCATGACGGAATTTTCGAAAAATTTCTTCAAATGTCCATCGATCCTACCCAGGAGATGACGAAAATGAGGTCCGTTCAAAACTATATATATATATCTATATATATATATATATCTATATATATATATATAGACATATATATATATTTGTCTGTTAACACTCTAGCGGTCGCAATTTTTGTTTAATCGTCACCAAACTCGGTATTTAATCGTTTTAAGTTCAAGTTCGTTAACGGCTGAAATCGGACCAGTGGGAGGGGGGGTTTAAAGGGGGGGATTTTCAAAAATTCGAAATATCTCCGTTGTTATGCATCGGATCGAAACATTGTATAGAACCAATCTTATTGGAAATTAAATTTACTATAAATATTGTTATATGCATTTATTCTCTATCTTGAATATTAACCGAGATATTTGCATTTGTAATCTGCATGTTCGGACTTTCCGCCGAGAGCTCTGGTGGCCATTTCCATAACTATTCGTCCCTCGTGAATAGGTTTAGAGGTTAGGTTAACTGTTTTTTGGGGCTAGAAACTTCTGGGTTATTACGCCCTAAATAATGTTTTAGGTTTAGAGGTTTCTTACTACTACAGTTGTTATTAGGCAGATTTCTCTATTGTAAAACTTCACGTGGGAAATCTGCTTAGTTTACGCAGCCCCTGCGTGACGGACTTTTTTTATAATGTTGCTGCATGTTTTAAGAAATAATTTTGTACCTTTAGTCCACATTTTCAGTTGTGTTTTGAATGAAATATAAGATAAATAAATCATTAATTTGCTGAAACCTATTGTCCTAGATATAATTGGGATCTGAACTTAACCGAGCTCAGCTAAACTATAGTTTCCAACAATAGTGATTTGTAATCCAGTAAGGAAGACCTCTATTCCAATCTGTAATCAGTAGCATTCGCTATCTACATAAATATAATAACAGAGAGTTCAATCAGGAATTATATGAAGATTAAATCATCTCACATTCTATTCTGTGTTTCTCTCTTAATAATGAACCTACATAAACCAGCTTAAAATGTAGTGGGGATATATTTCAGCACAATTAGCAAATTGTGATTTGATAACCACATAATGCCAACGCCAGTTATTTATTTTCCTCTATCTGTTACTACAAATATAAAACAGTTCAAATTTGGTTATTATTATATTTTTTTTTATAGATATTAAAGTAGGAAAATGAAGAAATATTTTCTCACAACAAATATTTAAACAAAAATCGAAATCAATATATAAAAATTAAATTAGGCGGATTAAGTAATCTGGGTTCTCTGAAAAAAACGATAAAGAAAAGGCAATTTTAATAATTCAAAAACTAAAAAAATGCATGGAAAAACGGACTTCGAAGTCTTTTATTGTTTATTAAACTCTTTTTAAAAATTTAATAACTCAGGCCAAGAAGTTACAAACTTTTACAATGTTAACAATATTTGTTCTTGCTGGGCAAATCCTATCGAGATCTGATAGCTGTGTTTAGTATAACTCCACCACCCCTAGAAATTTGCTTCTATATTTTAGCAGATTATCCTTAAGAGAAATTTGCTATTGAGGTCAAAATCATGACGAGATTTTTGAAATTTCTCTTCAAATGACCACCTATTCTACCTAGGAGATGACGAAAATGAGGTCTCTTTAAAATTATTTGTACAAATACAGTTCTAGAGGTCGCAATTATTGTTTTGTCGTTACCAAACTCGATATATGAGGGTTTCATGCAAAACTAAAGATCAAGTTCGTTAACGACTGAAGTTACCATGGTCCGGGTTTAGAGGGAAGGAATTTCGGAAATTCAAAATATCTCTGTTACTATACGTCGGATCGAAAAATTGTATAAAACCTATCTCATTGCAAATTACATGTATCATAAATATTGTTATATTCATTTATTCTCTATTTTGAATATCAACTGTGATATTGGCATTATTCAGTTTTCAGTCTTCAGCAAAACCCCCAATTCCAAAACCAATAGAAAATGAAATATCTCTATTTTTAACATCAGGCCTCCCTTATAACCCCGACTCATTGTTGGGTGAATTGTAATATACGTACCATGTTTCAAAAAATTTGCTTCTGCCGTTTATGGGTGAAAATGTAACAAATAAAAAAGAAACAGACACCAAAGCCACAAATTGCAGATATCGTGTCCATGGCATGTGAAACAAAAAAGTATCCTGCAATTTCGAGAAGAAAAAAAACATTGTACAGACTGTCGTTAGAAATACATATATATATATAATTGAGATGAAAATATTTTTCAAGGTTCTCTTGAATCCTTTGAAAAATGATTGATGATAAATTAATTTATTTTCTTTATATGGGCTCATGTATATGCTTGGTGGCTGGCTTTTATAAAACATGCTTTGTTATTTTTTCTATGTTATTATAATCAATATTCATTATTGGGGGAACTTCCCTCTAATGGACTATGTATGTTCTCCAGCATTTATATAAAGTGCTTTGGCTCCTATATAGTTATTGTTCCTCCCTGACTTACTGTTGGGAAACGATATTTTTCCCAACACTAAAAATATAAGTTCGCTGCATTCCATGGCTACAAAATCTGATGTGGGAACCACTAGATCTACTTGTTATTTTTATTATTAAACTAGCTAAGGGACCCGTCTTCGCCCGGGAAATCATTCGAGGCTAAATGATGATGGTATTTTATTTTTGGTCTTTACTTGTACAATATTTTTACATCCAGTCTTAATGCTCAGGACTTACACCCGAACCCGGCGTGCTGGGGATATGTTAAATATAAAAGTATTTGTTATGTACTTAATTTTACAAAATACACAATATTTTTATATTACCCGTTTCCTGTGGATGTTTTTTTTTTCATATATAACATAATCATAGATTATCATATTATTATAGTCAGAAATACGGAGTTTCGTTGATTTCGATTTAGACTTTCGTGTCCTATAACACTGTTGACCCCTTCTATAGTTTTTCTTGTATACCTCATTCAAACTTCGTTATACGGCAAAAGTGAATATATCAAAAGTTACATTAAATAACAAACAACTTTTGTTATATGCACGTTTGCCGAAAAAGGGATAGGTTACGAAATATCACGATTTTATATTTCTGACCTCACTTATAACCCCCACTCCTGTTCATACCTCGAAATTTTAATATAGCTTATAATCAGGGAGGTGTTAATACTAAATCACATACGGAGTTTCGTTTAATTCGGTTGAGTCTTTTGTGCCATATAAAATTGTTGACTCCCGCTATAGTTTTTAGCTTATAACTCATTTATACTTCGGCATACGAAAAGTTACTTTAAATAACAAAATAGACATCTTTAGGCATGTGGATATTTGCTGAAAAACCAATAAAAGACGAAATATCGCTATTTTTAATTTCAGGCCTCCCTTATAACCCCAACTCCTGTTCGTCTCAGAAAATATTAATATAGCCAGATACCTAACCTGTTTTTTTAGTAATATACATACCAAGTTTCATAAAATTCGGTTCAACCGTTTAGGATTCTATAAAGGGCAATCTGATGTAGATGGATTTCAACCTAAGTGACATGAGGAAAAATATTTACAATTTTGTTAAAGAAAATAATTACTTTAGGACCAATTTGTAAACATATCTAAGTAAAAAATACCATATAATAATAAATATTTACAAATATATTAACAAGATTCAAACTCGCATTAGTCCTTATGGCTACTTGGAAAAAGTTCCCTTGAGGAACGTGGGAAATCTGTTTAGTTTACGCAGCCCCTGCGTGACGGAATTTCTTAGAGTTCACTTCCAGTCCATTTAGGTATAATTATAAATAGATAATAGGAGGTGAAATGAGATTATCAGTTGTCATATTCTATTAAGTGGCAAATCTGCATAGTTTACGCAACATCGGCGTGCCGTATTTTTTTTTTTTTTTTTAAGTTTTCCAATGATATCGATGTTATTGTTACGCCACATTTCCTTTAAGGGAAATCTAAATGTTTATATGCTTTGCAATTTTCTAAGTTAATCTTCAAAAACCCGTGAAAATGATTCATTAATGAATATTGAGTAACACGTAATGAGTAATCCCAACAAATGATTTAAGGAAACTTCTGCAATTATTGTAGCTGTAGTAACTAAGACAACTACTCTGCTTCTATATTATTATATTGCCAATTAATACTTTGAAAGGGAATTGTCGATCGAAGGTGCTTAAGCAGGTAGAAGGAGTTGGGAGCTAGTCACTCGTCCAACATCAAAGGCAGATTCCCGACGCCCTCAAAGGGTTAATATTTAATAACTCCAATGAACTCTTCTGTTAAATGCCAATCACTTTATTCAGTCACACCATGTTTTACTACTCCTTTCTTCGACATCTTCTTGTCTATTCTATTATTGAGGTCAATGATCAAATCATGTTACAATTTTTCTTCTAACTTACGACGTGATTTACTTTCGTCAAATGGTGCAGGTTTTCCATGAGACTTATGGCGTAAGTTTTAATAAACTCGCTAAATCAAGAATCGTGGGTTTGATTTCCTTGTGGGAAATAGGAATTTTTTGAGACACAATCACGCTAATATTAAAACTTCAAACCAAGCCTTGCTTGAGAAGGGTGATAACAATTTCATAGAAGCATAATGTGTGTGTTCATAAATAACATTCTTCTGAGGTCAGTCATCTGATACCAGAGGACATATGTACATGACATTTAAATACACGTGGGCATAATTTCGCCACGCATGTGCAGCATAGAATCTGAAATTTTCTATGTGAGAAATCAGAGTTTTTGTAGGTTTCTAGTAAGGAGGTATTAAGCGGGATAGGAGGGATTTAGGGAGGATGTACGTGATTTTCGAAACGTGTCTTCATGTCTCAATCAATCCTGGGAGTCGATGGAAATACGATCTATCCAAATTTTAAAAGAAACGATAAGCTGTCCCCATTTTGAGAATACCCGTTTAGAATTACCTAAAAGGGTATGTAGGTAAAAAATATTGTATTTAAATGTTTAAGAAATTTAATTTATATTTTAAGGAGCTTTATTTAAATAATGAGCTTGTGAGTAGCTAGTTAAGAGCTTATGGTAAACTTTATTTTTTTTTTAATACAAATGTTGATTTATAATCCGTATGCTGTTCTTTAAAACAGATGTCGATATTTGGCATGCATCTTCAGTGTTCAGTCCATATTCTTGAAGTAAGTCAGCCTACTTTTCGGGATGAATCCTCTTGCCTTAAGCAGCAATCTGTCATCACTGTAATTATCAGATTCCCCTTGTGGGAAATCAGCTACTGAGGTCGAATTCATGACAAGTCAAATTTAAAAAGTTTCGTCAAATGCCCATCGATTTTAATCCCTGTTAACATAGCCTTTTTCTGCAGGTGAAATAAAAAACAAATGGTTAGATGAGATCTTCAGCGTTTCTTATTCCAGTGAGTTGAAAATCCGCTTATTTTACGCAGGACCTACGTGAAAGACTTTTTTAGTTATGGCAAATACTTATATATTTAAAATCGAATCTAACAAAATTGGATTCAGAGTGGTTGAAAACGGATACAATACTATTATTTGTAATACTGTAGATGCCAAAGATGTATGTGTCTCTTGCCAAACTCAAAGGTTAACGTTTCTTTTGTATGCTAAAGGTCATGTTTGCTCATTGCTGAACTCAGCTACGGAAAGACATCTTACCTCAGTAGTATTTGCTTAGTTATTGACAGAATTTGTCATTTACGTTTTTTTCTATAATTTGAATATTTATTGAGTTATTTCCATCTTTTAGCAGATTTCCCTTAAGGGAAATCAACTATTGAGGTCGTACTCATGACGCGAGTTTTGAACAATTTCTTCAAATGTCCATCGATCCTACCCAGGAGATGACGAAAATGAGGTCCGTTCTCATATATATATAAAAATATATATATATTTGTCTGTTAACGCTCTAGCGGTCGCAATTTTTGTTTGATCGTTACGAAACTTCATATTTAAGCGTTTTACGTAAAAAGAGAGATCAAGTTCGTTAATGGCTGAAATCGGACCAGTGGGAGGGGGGTTTAGAGGGGGGGATTTTTGAAAATTCGAAATATCTCCGTTATTATACGTCGGGTCGAAAAATTGTATAGAATTAACCTTATTGCAAATTAAATTCGGTCTATACATTTATTCTCTATCTTGAATATTAACCGAGATATTTGCATTTGTATGCATGTGTATGGGCGGCAGGAGTCGGCTATTCGGGACCCTCCGCCGAGAGCTAGTGCGGGCCGTTTCGGTAACTATTCGTCCCTCGTGAATAGGTTTAGAGTTTCTCTAATACAACTGTTGTTATTAGGCGGATTTCTCTATTGTAAAACTTCACGTGGGAAATCTGCTTAGTTTACGCAGCCCCTGCGTGACGGACTTTTTCTATTTGAGTTTTTAAGAGTCTCCCAATTCCTTCTTATTTGATTTTGACATTATAATATCACATAATCAGCTTAATTTCCTATATTTTTTAAATTTAAATCGAGTTTTATTTTAAGGAAAGGATTGAATACGAGATGTTAACTATCGGAATGTCAGAGCCGTCCAAACAATTGAAAAATCTTCTATGGAGGTAGGATCTGCGTGAAGGTTTTTTGATTTGGGGTTTAGTTTTGTTTTATTTTGATTTTACCGGCCTTTCTTTTTTCAAAGTATCTATTGATTCCGCCCACGAAATAAAACAACGTAGAAATGCCTTCACATCTTTGTGTATAATAAATGAGCGCCTAAAACAAGACTAATTTTATAATTACTATATATATATATATATATATATATATATATATATATATATATATATATATATATATATAAAATTGTAACCTAAATGTGTGTAAATTGTTTTTTTCACGAAATTTCACGATAACTTTTCGTTTCACATGTCATAGACATTTTGTTTCTTTCGTGTCTGTTTGTTACCTTTTCACGCATAAACGGCTGAACCGAATTTTATGAAACTTGGTATGTATATTACTACTAGCCCAACTTAGACTTTAGGCTATATTAGTATTCTCTAAAACGAACAGGAGTGGGGTTTATAAGGGAGGCCTGAAATTAAAAATAGCGATATTTCGTTTCCTATTGCTTTTCAGTAAATTTGCACATAACAAAAGTTGTTTATTTTGTAATTTAGAGTAACTTTTGTTATATGCACTTTTGCCGTGTACGGAAGTATAAATGAGTTATACGCTAAAAACTATAGCGGGAGTCCACAAGTTTATTTGGCACAAAAGACTCAACCGAACTAAACCAAACTCGCTATGTGAATTAATACAAACGATTTCCTTAAAATAAGCCATACTAACATTTCGAGGGACGGGCAGGAGTGGGTGTTATAAGGGAGGCCTGAAATTAATAATAATGATTTCCTATTGGGGTTTCGGCAAATATGCACATAACAAAAGTTGTTTATTTTGTTATTTGGAGAAATTTGCTCAACACTTCTTTTCAATATGAACTACCAGGTACCTCACCTGAAAAAATTAATTCAAATGTATGTCAATATTTTCTCCTTAATAATTCAAATCTATGCATAATGCACAGGAGACAGGAAATATGACAATATGCAGTACAGTGAAGTCTTACATAAAAAAATAATTTTATTATTAACAAATGCCAATAACGGGTATTAACCCTAAACATTGGAACGGGTAAATGTCAAATTATTGTGCAAAGTAAAGCCTTGCGAAAAATATACCATCACCATTCAGCCTCAAATGAATTCCCGAGCGAAGCCGGGTATCTGAGCTAGTATATATAGATATATATATATATATATATATATATATATATATATATATATGCGCCTGTGTTTGTGTGTATTGCCTACTACCCCTACGTCCTACAGCGGCGAAAATATTAAGACATTCAAGCTAAAATGCATAATTAAACTTTATCCGGGAAAGAAAGATAGTTCATTAAAAGCCAAAATTGACACAGGGAGGGTTTTTTTTTTTTTTTTTTTTTTTTTTTTTTTTTTTTTTTTTTTTTTTTTTTTTTATTACAGAAGAGTATAATAAAATAAGAAATCAAAATATTTCCATTTATATGAGTCGGATCAAAAAATCCTGTACCAAATTTAATTGTCTGCAAATTTGGTTCTGTGCAATTTTTTTCGTATGACAAATAATAATATTCTAAGCAGTTTTTTTTAAAGTAGTTATTTTGGATGCTGAATGAAAATGCTGAAAAAACTGACTTTCTTCAAATTTTCTCCTACACAAAAAGTACGTAGTAAGAAGGATTTTTTTTTTTTTTTTTCATGAGATCCAGTTTAACTCGTGTTCGACGGGGGTGTCTTGTAACGCCTGCTTGTAATTGCTGATCGAGCCTTGTACTGAACTATTGTTCTATTTTAAGGACATGGGCTGTTAGAATGATGAGGACATGAGAGGGCCCGGTATCTGGTGGTACGGGACGAGTTGGAGGGAAGGAAAACTTTGTTATATACCTGTATTAGAAAATGATCGAATTAGAACTTCATTGGTGGGATATTATGTTCATAATTTATTTTATTTTTGGAACTATTAATTTAATTGTGTTCATAATATACCTTATTACTTTTAGTCGTTTTTTTTGTTGATATTGCTACTTCGTTGTTTGGTTTTTTATTTTTCATCTTAAAGATTTGTTATTTTCAATAAAGCTTATAGGCATTTTTTTTAGGAAGTGTACTAGGTACTAGAGGGAGTTCCTTTAAGGAAAATCAGCTACTGAGGTTGTACTCGTGGCGTGATTTATATATATATATATATATATATATATATATATATATACTCACACACACACACACGCACGCACACACACACATTTGTCTGTTAACTCTCTAGCGGTCTCAATTTTTGTTAAATCGTTAGCAAACTCGATATTTAGTCGTTTTAGGTAAAAAGAAAACGATCAAGTCCGTTAATGCCTGATATCGGACCAGTGGGAGGGGGAATCAGAGGAGGGAACTTCGAAAATTTCAAATATCTCCGTTATTATGAGTCGGAATGAAAAATTGTATATCAGGAGAGTTCAGCCCAGCAGCATCTCTCTAGCACGTCCTAAGTTCTGCCGCTCTGATGATGGGAATGTAAATTCCTGAAAGCGCTAAGTGTTTTTAAAAATAAATTGTGAGTAGCTACAAGACTGTGTTCTGAATAATCTGTGAGACTATTATAGTCGAATAAACTATTACATATATTTGTGAACATATTATCCTGTTATCTGGTTTTATTTATCTTTATGCTAGTTTTCTTTGCAAATGTGATAATCTCGAGGAATGTATGTTTTTATATATTTTCCCTAACCCCCGCTCCTTGAGGCTTTTTCTAGAAAGCCCCTTATTAATTGCTACTCCGTAGTGAACTATTTTATTATGACCTTGGAACTCCAAAACGTTCGACTCGCAGTGCCTACGTAAAGCAGATTTTCCACCTAGTGATTTGACACATTACTGATGTCATTACACCATTTATTATCTACTTCTAATTAAAAATCCGATGAGTGGAAGTGGGGGTTTACTGAAGGGTGAAAAAAAAGGAAGTACGTATTACTCACTTAAACATTGTACAACAATTGTAGAGCATTAATAGTTTAACAAGATTGGCATTATAACATTTTTCAATTCAACTCAAAGGAGATATTTTGAATTGTCGAATTCCCAATACCTTTACTTTAACCCTTTACCTTTACCCTATTCCTGGTCTAATTTCGTCTATTAAGAAATATGTTTTTTAATATTGAATTAAACGGTTAAATATTGACTATGGAATAACCGTTTTCGAGTTAAGAAGTAAAATCATAATTGATAACGTTATCACACAACGTATTTGCATGTATCTTATCTGGTCGTGGGCTGTTTTAATCAATATTTAGTATTTTATTTTTTGATACAATTTTTGTTGATATATTCACTTATTGTTAAAGTGCGATGACTAAAAGCGGGCGTTTACAGGATAACAATTAAAAAATACAATAATCTCGATTAATATAGGACATAGAGAGAAATAATGTAGATACCAACGTTTTTAGAAATTTTAATTTATAACAAGATTGGCTATTATCTCAGGTAAGAATAGAAAGGCCTCGTTCCTTCACAGTTATTCATTCTTTGGAACAATGCGCTTTCTGAGCATAAGCTCCATCAGTGCCCCGCTGTTCAGAAGGATGTTACTGGAACCAAAAATTCCCAGTGACTCTAGGGGGTCAGATAGGACCACAGGGAAACCTTGGCTCCAGTAATATTCTTGTGAAGAGGGCACTGATAATGGAGCGTATGCTCTGAAAGCGCTCTGACGCAACGAATAAAAAACTAACAGATTCCTTCATCATCCAACACCTCAAAAAGGAATATTGTTTCTGTACCATTTTTCAATCGGACTGATAGTAACGGAGATATTTTGAATTTTCAATTTTGTTCGCCTTTAAACCCTTCCCGTTCTGGTCACAGCCAATAAAGAACTTGATATTTAGTTTTACATAAAAAGCTTATAAACGGAGTTTAGTAACGATCAAATAAAAATTGCGTGTTAACAGAGTGGCATTTATAATTTTGAACAACAGGCATTTAGGTCATTTCCTTGGTAGCATCAATGGAAATATGAATATTTTTTTGAAAATCGCATCATGAGTACTACTTTAATAATTGATTTTCCTTAAGCAATATTGATTTTGTTACGAGGAGGGTTATTTATTTTAATTGAAATTAAATTGTTTTTGTTCCAGATCCGCGGAAACACCTGGCCCACCACCGACTTAGCTCTCCGGAAGCTACAGGTGGGGGTCAGCTGAAAGAACCCGTGTCCCCTGCAGCCCGGCTCTCCACCCCTGCCCTACATAGGATCAGCCGCCTATTGGGGCAGGCACCGGCCGACACTGAACGCCGCCTATCTTGGGAGAGGTAAGCTTTTACTGTTTTTTGTTTTGTTATAAATACTCAAAATTATCATACCTTGTCCTAGTAAATGTTGTGTTTAGTTTACTTTCTAGCCCAAAAAACGTACAGTTAGAGATGGTACTCTTAATGGGAGGATTAATAGTTATTAACCATCTTACGTCAGCTTTGACCAACATACGAACAAAAGAAAGATGTCAAAGTTTATCCTGCTGCTCGACCTCAATTATAAATGGTGGCTTCACTTGACATCGGAATGCTGCCATGATATTTTCTTATAAGTTGTTGAAGGTGAACTGAAATAGGAGCAACCTCCAACTCCCTGAGGATTCGGCTGTTCTCAATAGACCAAGGAGCATTTTCCACTAACCGAACTACGTTGCTCTAGAAGGAATGGAGTTTCTTTCTGTGTGTGTCTTGCCGATGCCCAGCAATACTGGGCATGAGTATGTTAATATATGGAGTACCAGTGTTTTGTAATGAAGAATTGCGCAAGTCGGTTTCAATGGTGTATAATTGTTTATTAAAGGGTAAATTAGTGCACGTCGTGTGTTTGCTTCTTGTAATTTAATGTGGATATGATGGCATCATGTAATCCTACTGCTCTATTATCACCAAATAATTTCAAAACCGTTCTTGATCAGTAGCGGCTCGTAACTAAAATTAGTGGGGATGCTGCTCCAGAAACTTTTTAGCCTTAGCACGCCAGGGTCGGCACTGCGGGAACGACAGTGCTCTCTCTCCCTTGCAGCCTCGCCTGGAGCTTCCTGTGTGCGCATGCGCACAACAGTCAAACACCTCGCCGCTGGAACTGTGAAGCACACAGTTCCATACAAAGATTTTTGTATCTTTTTTCATAAACTGGGGGATGGCATTAAGCTTAAGGATTATATATTATACAAGTATAAAGAAAGAATTAAAAAAAAAAGCTTCATTATATTAATGGTTATAGATATTATCAAGTGGAAATTGGGGGTGTTTCAGTTCTACAGTGCCTATACGCGAGCCGCCACTGTTCTAGATATTGGAATTTTGACATCAATGCCGTACCACGGTAAAAAAGATTTCCTATCAAACCTTGGTGAACAGGAATTATGTTTAAGATGCCATGTAATTTATTAATATCTCCATTAAACTACTTTGGCCAATCTGATGGGTTATCCAAAGGTTTCAACTCGTGTTTAACCTGACTTGCAGTAAGGATTTCATTAATTGAGTTTTATAGCCAACGTGGGAATAGAACCCACGACCATAGGTTTAACAAGTTTATCAAAACCATTGCCTTAACACACATGACTAACTACCGTCGCCGCCTAATATTCAAGAGATTGTCATTAATGTTATATTCTAATTAATATAATTTATGAAGGAAAAAATTATACTTTAGGCATTGGAATATATGTAGCTGATGGGAGAGGCCTATAACGCTAATCATCTCCAGATACTGATGGTTTCATATCTTGGGTGATTACTTGCTCTTTATCTCATAATTATCCCCAACTAAGGTCTGTTTCATTAACAATTTTTTTTTTTTTATTTCCCACTATAGTAGCCTGTTTTAGTAAATAATGCATTATGTTACTCATCTTGTTCCCCACTATAGTAGTCGGCCTTAGTAACTGGTGCTTTATGTTAGTGATCTTACTCCCCACTATAGTACATTGTTTTAGTAACTGATGTTGTTACTCATCTTGTGCCCCAATATAGTAGTCTGTCTTAGTAACTGGTGCTTTATATTAGTCATCTTACTCCCCACTATAGTACACTGTTTTTGTAACTGATGATTTATGTCACTCATCTTGCTCCCCATTATAGTAGTATTTTTAATGTAAATACAGAAAAAATGTTCTGTATTTTATTTAATATGAGGACAAGGAAGTTTGGCGCCCACGTCAGATTTTTTGTATAAAAGGGATGTGCATTTCATTGACTTTCTTTTCTTATAGTCAAACCCAAGAAGAACTCACTGCTGTGAGTCGAGGGAAAAGCGGTGAGGCCAATAAGGCTGTGAATAGGACAGTAAAGCCGAAAGAAGGGTTAAAGAGAGCCGCCTGCTTATAAATTCTTAAGAAGTCGGAAGGAAGGGGTTCTTTCAAGCTAAGCAGATAGGACGGGGATCCCAGCCCCTTCTATCCATTCACGATTGACTCGCTCAAAATACTCAAACGTTCTTTATATTCCCTTGTTCTACTTCTGTGTCAGATGTAACTACCTCAACTCCAAGGGGACGCCTCTTGTTAATAATTAAACTCCACTTCTTAGTTCTTTGACGGGCTATCGCCAGCAAAAAAACCCTCATTGTCAAATCGATGCCACTTGTATAGTCATGTTGGGTTAAGTAAGGTTTCTAACTAAAAATAAAATATTGCTCAAATAAAAATGCCTCTTTTCCTAACAATAATGATAATAAGTAATGGAACAAACAAATCGTAATTAAATAAGATGTTTTTTAAAAACAAAATATTATAAAAGAAATACTGGCCGCTAATTGACCGAGATTAATATCAGGTAGGCTCTGATCGATATCAGGTTTTCCATGGAGGGAAAGCTAATATGTTATCATATATATGATTTGCGTTTATGGTGGTATATTTTTGAATTATTTGCTGTTTCTACTCAGACACGTATTATTTCCACCGAAGTCTAAGGTTGAAATCGGAGAAAAGAAGAGGTAAATTTTACAGATACAATATCTTTGTGCCAGACTTAAATACGACATATAAACAATCTCAAGTAACTTATTAAAATTTCAAAGCATACTGAAGTTAACGGTATTTTGAGATTTCAGCCTGCAATATGTTCTTATTTCTACAAATGCCTCGCCAACACTCCCTATTGCATCATTAAACATCTCACATCAAGTTGAAATTTAAGGTCTCGATTATTATATAGGGTGAAACACAACATAATATGAGCTGACGGCATCCCTATATTGTTCCAGGCTAGAGAGAAACATCCTTAATTTACGCCATTTCGTCATAGTCTTCTCTAAAATTAAATTTAATTGAAACTATTTTTCAACGTTTTTTGGATGTAAGTATTCTTCTTTAGTTTAACTCAAAATACTTTTTATACTACTAAAAATTGTTTAAAATTTGTATTCGTTATATTTTATCGTATTTTTATTATAATCTTATTTTAGTGCATCTTCTTATTTGTTTCAGTTAATATCTTTAATTAGTTCCCTAATGCTTTCTTTGGAACCATTTTAAATTCATTTTAACCTTTTATATTATTTGTCTGTAAACATTTTTATAGATTTTTTCGTTTCACTTTCGGTCTTGTATAATCTTTTTTAGTTTAATTGTTTTTCATTGTTGTTTTCTATTTTAATTTTTGTTGTTCATTTGTTGTATCCTATTTTTGTATTTTGTTTTTCATTGTTGTTTCCTATTTTTGTTTATGTTGATCATTGTTGTTTTCTATTTTTTATTTTGTTGTTCATTGTTGTTTTCTATTTTTGTATTTTGTTGTTCGTTGTTGTATTGTATTTTTGTATTTTAATGTTCATTGTTGTTTCCTATTTTTGCATTTTGTTGTTCATTGTTTTTTTCTTCTGTATTTCAATTCTTTTATTCTTTGGTGTTTTCTATTTTTCCCCTGTATTTCTATAATATTAGTTGTATTGTAGATTGTCGTTCACTGTTGTTTTATATTATTTTCTGTACTTTCATTCGACTAGTTGTTTTCTATTTTTGTATTTTGTTGTTCATTGTTGTTTCTATTTTTCTTTTTCTTTCTATTCTACTAGTCATTTTTCATTTTTGTACTTAGCTATTCGTTGTTGTTTTTTTTAATTAAGTTTGTTGTTTCCTATATTTTTTTAAGTTAGTGATATTTTGTTTTTGTTCATATTTCGTTGAATATTGCCCTAGTTGTGAAGCTAGAAATAAATGAATAAACAATTTTGGTAGTAAACTTTTACGAGTGGTGCGCGTTTAATTATGCAACTTCAATGATACTTTTTTTAGCATTATCCGTTTACATGTCTTAGTGGGGAAGGAGAAAATACATAGTTACGAATTTCTCCGTCCCTATTAGAAGCTGTCAATACTGCAAGGTTGTTATCGACATTATTCTGGAACAAAGTGGCTGTTAAAACCCTCCTAAAGGCGCACAATAAAGTCTAAACGGTAGATCATTAAATTTGAATGGTTCCGTCTGTTGGTGTTATAGTATTTTCTCGTTTTTTTGTGTTATTCACCTGTGCCAATATAAAAGTTTACCGGGACATCGTAAGCTAAGCATCAAATGGTGGCCATAGACCATTTATGATCTCGCTTCCTATTCCGTATTCGCCTCTAAAATATACTTGAATTTTAAGATGAAAATTTGAGTAGTATAAGGTGTTACCTACAGCTGAAATAAAAAAAAGAATAAAAAAAAAAAGAATATAAATTTATTAACACATGAGTAGCAAAAAAAAACTAAATAACGAATATATGAAATAACTGGTATTCAGCAAATATTCTTCTGGAAAAACAGCTATTGAGGTTTTCGTCATAACGCAATTTTCAAAAAATATCTTCAAATGTCCGTTGACTCTAGCCAGGAGATTACGTAAATGAGGTGCGTTTGCCCGGCCTTACTGGGGATATGTTAATAATAAAGATATTTGTTATGTCAGGCTTCAATATCCTTTTATGTATGTAGCTTTTTTTTTATAACCTAATGAACCATATAATTCATAAGTACAGGAACGAATTCATTCTGTATTCCGAACCATCTATAAATAAAATTTCCTTCCCCTAAAAGCAGCAACGACAGCAGCTGTTTTATGGATACATTAAGCACTACTAAAGAAACATTTTTGTTTGACTGGGAAGTAAACTGTATATTCATAATGGTACATAACATGTTCAGAAATGTATAACATATATGACGAGAGCAGAGTTAAGAAATACAAGTAATAACTGGATGCACCTCCCCAGCGTTCATCAGTTTAAATTATTTATTTATAAGTCCAAAAAAAAATTCACATTTTTGAGTATAACACTACATTACTAAAAGTATATGCAATAAATCTCATGTAAATATAAACCAATGTGAGGTCGGGACCAACATATAACCAATGTGCATTCTCTCCATAATACGACGTTGCACTAAAATAATTTTTTTTCATTTCAAATCCTCGCAGTATTAAAATCCTTTTATGCATACACTCAAAATATTAAAGTAATCGTTATTATTAGGAAAAGCTAGTAGCTTAAACAACTCCCTGTAAAGTAAGGTTAGCACTGAGAAGACAGAAAGGAAGTCTCCCCCCTTCTCTCTGCACTCAGTGTTGCCTACCTCCCGATCACTTGGAGGAGAGGGGGGGGAGGCACGAACGAAATATGGCAATTTTTTATTTTATGCCTCCCGTATAGCTCCCACTCCTGTTCGTTCCTAAAAATGTTAACATAGCTTATAATCATGGAGAATTTAATGTTAATTCACATATCGAGTTGTGTTCAGTTTGGTCTTGAGCCCAATAAAATTGCTTACCACGCTATAGTTTTAGCAGATTTCCCTTAAGGCCAAAAACAAATTTTGCAACGTGTATGTTTACCGAAAAAATATTAGGATGTCAATGAAATTGTCATTTTATTTTACAAGAAAACATTTTGCCTTTGATAATAATCGAGTAACAATTGCTATTGGTAGGAGATTTCATAACGAATTTATAGCGTTACATGTAAAAAAATATCTTATTTATTTTTCCACCCGAATATTTACATCGAATTTACTGTAGGCTAAAATCGAATAAAATCCAATGATTCCGCCAATGATAAATCTATTCAATAAAATTAGCAGAATTAATTGTATAATGTATTTGGTTTCTACTTAAATATAACAATTTTTACATCCAACTTCGGAAGATATAGAATAGAATTTATTTTTACTCCCTGAGAATCTTGAAGCTAATTGTGATGTTGTTGTATATTCATATATCATTATGAATATGTATTTCATATTCATTTTGGAGATGAATTTTGTCAAAAGAGGCTAAATTATGCTTTTCTTCCACTAACAAGAGATTCTGTTTACTGAGAATGGGCTTAAATATATTTATAAGGAAAATCGTTTTTATTTAATCCCACATACGTACATAACAAAGATAGCTAATTACTTCTGACTTCGTTTTTCATCTCTAACACTCTCCTTTAGAATGCCTGAACGAAAGTTTATTCTATTTTACTATGAATACTAAGGAGATCTGAATTTTGTATTTCGAAACGACTACTAAGATTTATTTAAACATTTAAACCACGTCATACCTCAATGTAATAAGAATATAATTTTTTTTGGAATGTTATGATGTTAAGGAGTTATCATTATATTTTGACTGGAAATTAAATTAGTTTAAACCCTTGAATGATAGTAAAATCGTCAGTATTCGTTAAGAGCCCCATGCTTGTTGAATGTATAATACGATAATAACTTGGCGACTTTAATTAAGTATTTACTGAATGCTTATGTTAAACCAACCTTTATATATTCGAGTCGACACCATTATTATCTCAATTCATTTATGAATCACAACTTTTCTAAACATTAATGGGTTTAGTCACCACTTATTATATCACAGATATTTCGAATGAATATTTGCACATTTATTGTTACTGAATTAACTTGCTCATTTACTGTGTTACGTCAAGAATATGACGGGATAATTTTTTGTGAAGTTAACCCAATCTTTAAATTAGCACGGTATACTATTTATTTTAGCAGATTTCCCTTAAGGGAAATCAGCTATTGAGGTTGTACTCATGACGGAATTTTCGAAAGTTTTCTTCAAATGCCCATCGATCCTAACTAGTAGATGACGAAAATGAGGTCCGTTCAAAACTGTATATATATATATATATATATATATATATATATATATATATATATATATATATATTTGTCTGTTACCGCTCTAGCGGTCGCAATTTTTGTTTGATCGTTACCAAACTCGATATTTAGTCGTTTTATGTAAAAAGAAAGATTCGTTAACGGCTGAAATCGGACCAGTGGGAGGGGGGGTTTAGAGGGGAGGATTTTTGAAAATTCGAAATATCTCCGTTATTATACGTCGGATCGAAAAATTGTACGGAATTAATCTAATTGCAAATTAAATTTACTATAAATATTGTTATATACATTTATTCTCTATCTTGAATATTAACCGAGATATTTGCATTTTTCAGTTCAGCCATCAGCAAACCGCCACTTCTACTCATGTTTCATACACAATACTCCGCTTCATAATAAATTACATTATTCGAAGTTTAAATACCAAAAATTGTATTCAAGAGACCTTTATTAAACGAGATACATGGAAATATGTCCTGGTGACTGTCTCCCCCCCCCGTCTTAAGGTTTTGGACGACAAAAATTTGATTGATTGAGATAACAATTATTCTGCCTCATTATTAATTACATTATTGGTATAGTAAATAGTTATCAATAAAATTAATATGTTATATTCTAAAATATTTCAGTAATTGTTTTTGTTTCCGGTGTGAGGCGGGCAGAACCGTTTCTTTACATTTCTAACCTAACGCTTCCTGTCGGCAGGTTATTGAAATTGGATGAAACATTTCTTATTTCCGTTTGTATTTATTCACGAAGTTGTTGTGTTACCAGTATGTATATTTATCTATTACTAAACTTCACGAGGGAAATCTGCTTAGTTTACGCAGCCCCTGCGTGACGGACTTTTTTTCAACCCGCCAACGACGGTTAATAAAATTAGACCACAATACAATTTTGTGGATAACTTGAAATATATGTAGATGTCAGAGCTACTAATACATACATGGAAATAGTTATAAAACCCCGAATGGACCACAGCTCTAGAATTAATGATTGGAAAAAATGTTCAAGTAATGAAACTCACTGACCTGACAAGTATTGATTCTAAATTTAATGTTTTCCTTCCAGCATGAACGTTGATAAGAATTATTCAGAATATTTCAGATATTTAATAAGGCTGTTGACTGAGGGATGGATATATTTCTCTCTGAAGATTAAAAAAAGGAGCACTTCTTGAATTAATCTAATTATACTAAACTTCTTAACAACGAAGGAACGACTTTTCTGCCAAATTTAAGTAAAGGGCTAAATTACTTGGAGAGGTCATTAATGAGCTTATATTAATTAGAAGACAGTGATCTCCAGACTTTCTCCCTAATCAGAGCACCCCGAAAATCTGTCAAAGATACAGTTCATTAGCTCTGTGTATGCAGAGATGCTCCGAAGCCTTTGAGAATTTTGAAAGCTATTAACATGAAAAATAAATGGAAATATAATTGCTGTTTGATTCCAGCTTTACTTTTTAATTAATTTGTTGTATTATACGCAGGATAAGCTGTGAACTGAAGGTAATTCCTCTTTCTCGTGGAAACGAATCAGAGATGGAATAGGGCAACAGAAATGTAAAATAGTTTGCCGCTGACTTCTCCACTAGACTGAACAACAACAATGTAAAAAAGTCCGTCACGCAGGGGCTGCGTAAACTAAGCAAAATTCCCTCGTGATGTTTAACAATAGATAAACCTACATACTGTTAACACAATATCACCGTCAACATCAAGTAAATAAATACAAGCGATAATAAGAAACCTCCAGACGGAAAGCACCTGAAACGTAAACAAACAGGTGTGCCAACTTCTCAAAGAAAAGAAAAACAATTACGGAAATATATCAGAATATGATATATTAATTTTGTTAAAAACTATTTACTATATCTAGTACTGTACCCGTAATTTATAATGGATCAGAATAATTTTTATCTCAATCAATCAAATTTTAGTAGTCAATGAACTTAAGAAGAGGGGGCGTCACGATAACATATTGGCATTTATCTCGTATAATAAAGGTCTCTTGAAAACAATATTTGGTTTTTATGCTTCGAATGATGTCATTTATTATATAACCCAGTATTGTTTATGTGACATGAGTAGAAAAGAAGGTTTGCTGGGGGCTGAAAAGTGAAAAATGCAAATATATCGGTCAGTATTCAAGACAGGGAATAAATGATTATAACAATATTTATAGTAAATTTAATTTGCTATAAGATTAATTTTATGCATATTTTCGATCCGATGTATAGTAAATTTTTTGAAAATCGCGGTGTGGGTACGACCTCAATAGCTGATTTCCCTTTAGGGGAAATCTGCTAAAAAAGTCAGTCGGAGTGGTTAATATTCCAGTCAGAAGTGTAAGTTGTATTTCCCACAAGCTGATATTAACAAGGTTACGGAAGAGTTGTATCCGTGGTTCCACATAGTTGTTGAGGCCAACCTCTAAACCCGGTAATGGCAACCATTTCAAAAAATTATATATAATATCATTTCAATATATATATATATATATATATATATATATATATATATATATATATATATATATAGAACGAAACTTGTTGCCGATAGACCAAGCACATTAGAACCACAATAGAGGAACCCTCCATTATGCAAATGATAAAATAAATTCCAGCTAACATGGGGAGACTAGGAGTAGAGACCTAGTTGCTGGCCAGTTGTACATTCGGGGACAAATATTGATGAAGAACTTGCCGCCTGAGGATGAATAAACATCGAGTCTAGCATAATGGGCATTTAAATTTTAAATTGGACCAGCAGTCCAAGTTTAAAGAGGACCACATTGGCTGCCTCGCTTCTGACTCTCTCAGACCTACTCAACCCGTTCAAAACAACTTGCCAAAGCTGTTTTTAACAGATTTCCCTTAAGGAACTTACTCATTACGCGATTTTCTAAACATTTCTTCAAATGTAAGGCAATCCTACACAAGAGTTTGCTTAAATAAGGTCCATTAAATATACATATTTGTCTGTTACAAATCTAGGGGTCACAATTTTTATTTGACCCTGACCAAAGACGAAGCGTGAAACGTGATCAATAGAGAGTCCACAGCTGCAGGAAATCTTAGTTTAAGCAACTTAGGACACGCTAACTATGTGATGGGATCATAAAACAAAATCTATTTCGGACCTGTTGGAAAAGGCTTTTGAAAACAATATTGGGTATTTAAGCTAGGAATGTGGCGTTTCATGTTGTATTCTTTTATTTCGTCTCGGGAAGAAGGGTGGTAGAGGATCATATCAATCTAGATGTGCACAGTTTTGTAGCGTTGTAGAGGAAAACAGGCCTACTGCGCAAATCCAGATTCATTCCTTTACTATTAGATAGATTATTCTCAAATCACCATCTCATTGCTCCGATTTCAGCCGCGAACGAGTTTAGTTCTTCATAAAACTTTTGAAAAACGAGTTTGGTAAAGATAAAACAAAACTTGTGACCGGTAGAGGGTCAAAACAAAATATATACTTGAAGATTCAATATTCTTTCTTAACTGACAACATGCATAAACATGGCTGATAACATGGTTTCTAATTGTAAAGGCGCAGAAGATTTAACACATTAACATTAATCGGAAATTGGTAAATTATTATGGCGTTTAATATTCTTTCTAACTGATAATGTATTAGGGGACTTAATAATTCCCTAATTGATAATGCATTAAGAGACTCAACATTCTTCCTTAATTGGTAATGTGTTAAGACACTCAATATTCTTCCTGCCTTATAATATATTAAGAGACTCAACATTCTTCCTAATTGGTAATGTGTTAAGACACTCAATATTCTTTCTGCCTTATAATATATTAAGAGACTCAACATTCTTCCTAATTGGTAATGTGTTAAGACACTCAATATTCTTCCTGCCTTATAATATATTAAGAGACTCAACATTCTTCCTAATTGGTAATGTGTTAAGACACTCAATGTTCTACCTACCTTATAATATATTAAGAGACTCAACATTCTTCCTAATTAGTTACGTGTTTAGAAACTCAATACTCTTCCTAACTGATAATAAATTAAGATAATCAACATTCTTCCTAATTAGTAATGTATTAAGAGACTCAATACTCTTCCTTATTGGTAATGTGTTAAGAGACACAACATTCCTCCTGATGGGTAATGTGTTAAGAGACTCAATATTCTTGCTAATTGATAATATCTTAAGAGACACAACATTCTTCCTGATGGGTAATGTGTTAAGAGACTCAATATTCTTTCTAACTGATAATATATTAAGAGACTCAACATTCTTCCTAATTGGTAATATATAAAGAGACTCAACATTCTTCCTAATTGGTAATATCTTAAGAGACACAACACTCTTCCTAATTGGTAATGTGTTAAGAGACTCAATATTCTTTCTAACTGATAATATATTAAGAGACTCAACATCTTTTCCAGTTGATAATGCAGTAAGGGACACAACTTTCTTCATAATTGATAGCGTATCAAGAGGCTCAAAATTGGTCCTAATTTACAATCAGTTGAGAGATTCAACATGTTTCCTTACCGGCAATGTTTTAATGGACTCAAGATGCCTGATCATTAAGAATACCTGTAGAGCTCAACATACTTCGAAGGCTTTGTGATATTACGGTGAAACCTAATTGAAATGAATGCGACGGAATTGTAAAATACTTTTTCAAACTAAACTGAGAGAAGAATATAAAAGCAGGTAATATAATGAAGGTCATGAACACTTAGAGTCCATCAACAATGATACCAAGCTGTTGAAAACTCTTCACAAAATAGCGAGCGAAAAGATAAACCCCGCCTGTTAATTGGCTAAAAAGCAAAAATCAAATTGCTCTGATAAAGATAGTCCGAGGGGCCTTTTCTCCTTGGATAATAATCTCCTTGGAACATTAATTTAGCTATAACAATCTATTACCTTCGGAGAAATGGTGGGGGTCGGTAGAAGGGGGAAGGGGTTACGAGATTGAATTTGCAATTTAAATTCCCCACCTACCCAGCCACTCTCTCTTAGACTGTGGCTCTGCGAATAATAATATTATGTAGAGCTACCCCCCCCCCTAAATCCCCCTCACTCTTCTCGAATTAAAAGTTTATTCATACCTCTAAGATTTATAAATAACCACAGGATTTATTGCTCTATTCATGTGTGTTCATTTTATATTTAAAGGGTATACAATTTTTCTTTCTTTTATTTTATAATCCAGATCAGCATATGAAATTGTAATTTATTTTGGCCAAGCTCATAGTTATTTAGGTAGGAAATGAAATATGGTTTTTCATGTTTTTTAATTAGGTCAAGATGCCCACAGAGAGAATCAGGAGTGAATAAGAGAGGATTCTTACAGTCTTATAAACTGAAGAAAAAAAAAGCTTTTCAGCATTACAAAGAGAAATTCGAAGCGGTTGAAGACATCGCAGATAAGACCAATTTTCGAAGTCTAAAATATGGGCCTCTATGTTTATTCCCTACAGATGGTGTTTAGCGGAAAAATAGCGAAGATGAAACATAAGGGATTGAGAATCAAATTTTTCGACAATACATATTGTTTCTGGAGCTAGAAAGTCTTCGCCGAAAATAGTAAGATGAAACGAAATTAACGAAGCAGGGACTTATAGCGAAATTAGCTAAGCCGTCATCCCATTTCTTTAGCAAAATTAGGGGAGGGGAGAATCAATAGACACCTTGGGACATAAGTCGTAATTTCGCTGTATATTCTTCAATTTTATCTTAATTATATAGAGTTTAAACTCAACCTGAACGCACATAAAACGGCGAATGCTCTTGAGGTGTTCATCAAGTATCGACATATTATTTCAACGGCTGATGTTAAAGAATAGTTCGAGAGGGCGATCTCTGCTTTAAGAGAAAATACAAGAAGATTAAATGTACAAATGTAGATAAAACATGAGGTCCACTAATATATGAGAAGCAGAGATATTCAGGAGTTTTAAGAAATCAGGGCAGATAAAGTTTTCGGCATACATTATTTCATTAACATTCGGTCTTTCGTCTATTAAAACCATTTAAAGATTCTGAAATATTCTCTGGTCAGGATCAAAAGGGTTCTGACACAAACTAAAGAGGCTTTTAGAATAATTCCTAGGAATCATAAATATCACTCACTCTTTGTCTAAATTCTCATACCATAACAAAATGTAAGTTTGGTAAGACTGGAAAGTCAATTAAAGTCGTCGTCTGCGTACACATACTGCATATTGCCTAGCATTAGTCAGTGTTTACAGGCTACGGAGGGATGGCTATCTAACAACTCTGGCATTGAGTGAAATATGTTTCACTCATGTCTTTATTGGTATGAATGGCATTTTCCTAATAGAACCATTGTCTTTTTTTATTTTTTAGAAACTTGTGATCCACTTCATTTCCTTGCAAACAGGATTTCTTGTTCAGGGATACAATTACCATGTGTTGGCCAGTTAGAAGAACAGTCATAACTGACATTTGTCTAACTCATACTGGTCTCTGCGACTTTGCAAGAAAAGAGCCCTATTGTGAAAACGTCCGTCACGCAGGGACTGCGTTAACTAGCAGATTTCCCACTTGCGAGAACAATATTTGTTATTTAGGCTTCAAATAAAGTGCTAATATAACAGCTTGTTGTTGATATGGCATGGGTAGGTGTGGGGGTTTACAAATGTACATGACAACATTTATAGAACATTACTTTTGCAATAAGATTGGTTTAATACACTTTTTTCGCTCCGACGCATAATAACGGAGATATTAAGAATTTTCGAAATTCCTCCCCTCTAAACCCCCTTCCCCCAGTCCAATTTCAGCCGTTAACGAACTTGATCTTTCTTTTTACATTAAACACTTATATATCGGGTATCTTAGCCATTAAATAGAAATTACGATCTCTAGAGCGGTAATATATAATTCTGAACGGACTTCATTTTCGTCATCTAATAGGTAGGATCGTTGGACATTTGAAGACATTTTTTTTTTTTTTTTTTGAAAATTGCTTCATGAGTAAAACAGCTCATTTCCCTTAATGGTAATCTGCTAAAATCAGTGAAGATAAATCTAATCCCACGAACATGGAGCACGGTGGCTTCCTTCTAATTGATGTTGGAAGTAAATTAAACATATCCATTAATCCGTGTCATCTTGTCCCCCTCAGATCTACCTCAACTCACTACACCACCACGACAATTCCAAGTCTCTGAGGGTTTGTTTAACTTGTTCCATTTGTAATTGGTGTATATTTGTCATTGGGGATCAGATCATTGGAGTGTGTGTGTGTGTGTGTGTGTGTGTGTGTGTGTGTGTGTGTATAATATACCAATGATATTGCATGAATGATAAATTCTCACACATCCATTCACAATGAAGGAGATTGAGTTTGATTATTTTAGTCATAAATCAATAAGTACCTCTTGAATTAGTCGAAATTCCGCCATGGCTGCCGGCAGATTCGGCCTGCAGATGCTGATTTGACACTAGCAATCTCATCTCACTATATACGTTCTATTTCTATGTAAAACTGCATTGTTGAGATAAACAGTTAAATATCGAGTAAGGTATAGATTGAATAAACATCTTTGAGCCATTGTTTTTGGTATTTAATCTTGAAATGAGACATTTCATTATATATGTAATTACAGTTAACGTGCAATGACTAAAAGTGGGGATTTAGATAGCCGACCTACTCGATTATTATAACTTAAAACAAAAAAAAACATTCGGCAGTGTCGTTGGAAAAGTTTATGGTTAGACGTATAATGTAATTTTTATTCACTTTTCAAATGTCTTATTGTTGGCCAACTAGTTTTCTCACATTGTTGGCCATCGTATGGTTTTTTTCCACTCTGATTGGGTTTTGTTTTGTCTTAAATTTGCACTGATGAAGGAGCTTGCTCTTTGAAAGTGCACTTCTCATTCATTATAAATACCCGTAGAGTGCCAGGCCATTTTATTGATTCTGATCAATTGGTTCCTCTACCGTCCAGCATCTCAGCAGAAATTAAATCAAGAGGATTAAAATGGAAGCTTATGTTTTTTTTTTCAGTTCTAGTGCGACATTCTTGTTTGAAGCAAGTAAGCATCATGTATTGTGAAGTGTTTTGTATAGTTAAGAAATTTATTATCTTCTGAAAATCTGTTATGATAAACAAATTTAATATCAAATCTTCGTTAGTTGCATACTTCCATATCATCATAGTGAAATTAGACAATTTGTCGAACTCTCACAGTGCAAGCCATGGTCTAAGGAATTTAAAAAAAGTGCCATTGAAGTTAAGACCACAATTTTCTATTTATGAGTAGGTTTTACATAATTATGTTAATCATTAATGTCCTTTTTTTGTGCTAATAACGCTCATCTAACCGGGCTGTTTAAAGGCTACGACCATTTTCTAGCTAGGGTTGGACCTAGGAGTATATTTGATGAGATCGTCACTAAAAGAATTCCTATTGCCGAGGAAGGAATCGTCCCAAAACCTTAGGTTTATCAAGTATATTTAGGCCAACGCTAATACTGGCTAATCTGATTCTCACATAAAAAAATCATATGCTTCTTATGAAAATTGTCAGGTTTAGGTCGAAGTTTTTTTTTTTTCCCAAGCACAAATATTGAAGTAATTTAGACACGAAAGAGAAGACTTTCGCACTGAAAATTGCAAAATCAATACTACAGACATCAATAAATGAATGGCAAAAATGTTAACATTGAGGAACATCAAAGGATTTGAGAGAAAGAAAGCATTCTATAAGGGAGTGGCCATCTAGTTAACGTGACAATAGTCGAGGCTACATTGTAATCAGGACTTTGGATAGAACACTCACATTTAACACACTCATACCTCTTAACAACAACAGAAAGACGTCTGGCCATGCCATCACTTAACTATTAAACACTTATTGACGGACTGCAGGAACATGGAATACTTAGACTCCACACAACGAACTTATCACAAGTATGACCTTACATGTTCACACTATAGTGAACCACGTTGAAATATTAAATTCACTTTGTAGCGGATCACGAACATATTAAATAACTTCCAACTGTGAGGTGTTCACGAGCATCTCATTCACCCGTTGCTATATATAACAAGGCTCGGGAGTGAGGTTGAAAAAGGACAGTTAGATTATTCTATTCTGCTGAGGTCGTGCTACCAAGTTTTGTATTGATATTGGTTTACGACTCTGGGAGTCTTATGGACCGGAAGAGATTTTATCTTTCATGTACATAGCTTATTTGTATAGTGTTATGAGTGTAAATATATTTGCATAAAGATCATTTCGGCTTCCTTCTTTTTCTCATACATCTACTAAAAGTTCATGAAAGTTAAATAATTTTCCCTTTTGAGTAATTTAGAGGGAAATAGAACATTAACGACTCTAGGTTTACCAAGTGAGATTAAGACCAACGGCAACCTGAGTCCCTTTTGCCAAAACGATACTGTACTAGTTTATGATAGCTGAATGGAAGAAGAGAGCCCTTGAGTGGGAATCAAAGAACATGAAGCAGACAACAAGAACAAAGAAGAATGGAGGCTTCCTCTCCCTAATTAGTGTTCCATCAAGTGCCTTATCTAAAGTCATTAGTTTGAGCCCTCCTTTTCCTTAAATCTGTTGCGACTCCCCCTCTAACTGTCAAGACGTTTCCGAGGCTCTGCGGGTTTCTCTAAGTCCACCAAACTGTGGAACTCTATTTGGAACAATGGAATGAGCCAGTAACCTTTCGTATACCTCAGGAAAAGAATGATGTAGTCTTTTACATTATATCTTTATTATTAATAATCGGTTTCACAATCATCAGTGGCATATCGCTTGAGAACGGGTAATATCACAGTTCTGCTAGTCTACTGAGCATTCAGTAGACTGAAAGGAAGGCCTGCGATTGCTATCTTATAATCCTGTTCTTATAGTTTTTAAGTCAAAGACCTGAAGATGCCACTGATGTGGTGAAACCAGTAGTTAATAATGAAGAATTAATGCTGGAAGTCTACACCTTTCTACCCTTTGTAGGTCGCCCGGCAATATAGAGATCTTTAGCCACTATCAAGTTAGACTCGAGGGCCAGTCGTCTAGTCACCCTTCGTGATCAGCGTACCTATTGCCGAGTTCCAAGCGGGTCTCCCTTGGGAGGCTAGGAGCCCTATATAGTCACTAGATCCCAATAATCCACAAGCGCCATGACACTAGCGTGCTCTGGTACCGTACTCATGAAGTAATGTTCTCTCTTGGCGGTAATAACCCTCACGGCTATAATAATAACTACCAATAGTAATAATAATCCCCCCCCCTTTGAATCCGAATTTCAATTATTCCAAGTAAAGCTCCTGCAAAGTGGTAACATTTTAGTGATGATGATGAAATCAACAATTTGGAAACATATCCTGGTGTTTTTCACAGATCAGTGATGCTTTTTGTTGTCCTAATTCAGGAATTTCCTACAATCATCAATCAAGTACGTTTCGATAACGAAGGTACAATAGTAATTTTGATTTATGAGTGCGAATAAACCCACCCAATCCCATAACTTCAGGTTGTAAAAGCCCATGTTTAACTTGGTGGCTAGAGGTGGGGGGAGTCCAATTAATAATCGAATTTCTCTAGTACTGACAGGACATGGACCAACTAGAAGCTATTTGGATAGGTTCAAAATTATTGAAAACGGCCAGTGCATATGTTACGGACGAACAGAACTGACATAACTAATATTTGACTGTGAAGTATTGGAAACACCAAGAGTAATGAATTTTTTTTTACGTCCAGTTTATGGTGCTGTGGCTAATTGGCTAAACGAGTTATCTACAGATAGCCACCCTTTCTTTACAGGGTGGGACTAAGGGTTTTATTTAATGATGTTGTCACTAAATAAATTCATATTGCCCAGATGGGAAGTCGAACTATTCACTCTTGGTTTGCCATATGCTAATAAGATCAACGCCTTAACTCACTAGGCCGAGCTCCAATTAATGGAAAAATAATCCTTAGCAGACATAATTAGCCCGTTGTAAAGTTCGATATGCTTTTCGTTTTTTTCTAATGATTTAATGTAATTTATAGGTGATGTAAATAAAAAACACTTTGAAGGTAAATATTGTAATAATTAAAAAAGAAAAGATTAGCGTCTCTTACTATACGTGATAAATAAACAGCATGTGTTCCTTTGATATTTTCTTTTCTCCATCATTAATTTGTTTTTGTTGTATTCGTTTGTTATTAGTTTTTTTTTTTTCCAATTACTACGAATATATTTTTTTACATTTTACTTACCTATTTTCAAATAAATTTTATATTTATAGATTTCCAATACTATTTTGTATTTAATCTAAAATATTTATTGTAAATAACTACTGTAGGTAGTATCTAAAAATGGGACGTACAAGTGGAGAGAATTATGTAAGTATAGGTACTCCATTATTCCTGAGATATTGAGCTTAGGAAAATATATATATGTATATGTTAACAGGAGTTTATAGAAACAAAATACTCAAATAGGAAGAACAGTATTTTTGAAAGATTTATTATAAGTAGAAGACATTGAAGCAATAAAAAAATGAAAAAATACAATCTTTAGTGCTTTATGTGTTGGATACTGCCGGAATGAGTTAGGTTATACAGTGTAATAACCGCATTACCAGACAGTATTGCATGTTACCTATCCCGGCTCCTTAGATACTTTTGTGGTGGGCATTTTTATGAATTTTGAAAGGGAAAATAACAGTATTTTACAAATATGATATTGCGCGATTTCATAAATTCGCCGGTATCTTAAGACCATTGATTCAGGTGATCGAATCAAAATATCTGAATGTATGACGCTTTTGAAAGAAGAATATTACAGAAATATTACAGAAGAATATAATTAAAATGTTTGATAAATCTTTTGGTTGGAGTATTCTACTTTATAGGAACGAAAGTAGGGTTTCCCACAAAATAATACATTGATAGCAATGATTATAGACTCAACAAATTCCGAGAAAGCTCTTGAGGATAGTGAAACAAGACCTACAAAGGAAATGAAAAAAGGGGGCGTGCAACTTTTATCATAAGGTACAAAGACGACTTCACAAATATATTTGAGGGTAAGACCCTTGGGCAATGGTGAAGAGAGAGGCCTAGAAAAACCTATTTCGAAGACATCAAACACCTTATGGATTTAGGTATAGTGAATAGAGCAGCTTCTGAAGGAACACAATGGTTGCAACTACAAGGCGTAGCCTTTAGATCATCATGATGTGTGCACTGTCCCTTAAATGAATTCCATTTTCCTCTTTCTGTAGCGTGGAAAATTTCGCATTTATCTAAAGAAAGTTACAGTTCGTTAGTAGACACGTTGGGTTCGTTAGTAGGTTTATTGAACTCTGAAAGTTCACGATATCTCACTTAGGGATATACAACCAATATTTCCATGAGACATATCATACGCAATATTGTATAGGATATAATATAAAATAACCGAAAATTAGTTAATGTGCGACAACATCTGTAAGTTACGAAAACGAACCACATAAATAAAATATTTTCAACCTCCCAGGCTGGAATTAAACCTGCTGAGAATAGTATCCTGTATTTGACCAGTCTCGATTAGCCTTAATAACAAGAAGTAGAAACAAATATTTCGTTTAATTAAACATAAATTACTTTTCATGGAAAAAAGGCTATATATAATATTTCATGATTAACGAATTGAAATATGTAAATTATGAAAGAATCTTAATATCTTGGTTTTAGAAAATTTGAATACCATTAATTCATCATTTATACCATTAGTTGGAGCAGGTATTAACAAAAGGCTACAACCAAAATAAATATCTTGGTTAGTATACAGTTAAAGAAAAAGTCCGTCACGCAGGGGCTGCGTAAACTAAGCAGATTCCCCACGTGAAGTTTTACATTAGAGAAATTTCACGAGAGCCAAGCCATTCAAGGAAACGGCCGAACTAGCTTTTGGCGGGAAAGTAACTCTCGTCCGTTAGGCGCCAAGTTTTAAATAAAAATGCAAATATCTCGTTTAATATTCAAGATAGAGAAAAATGTATATAACAATATTTATAGTAAATTTAATTTGCAATTAGATTGCTTCTGTAAAATTTTTCGATCCGACGTATAGTAACGGAGATATTTCGACTTTTCAAAAATCCTCCCCTCTAAATCCCCTCTCCCACTGGTCCGATTTCAGCCGTTAACGAACTTGATCTTTCTTTTTACATAAAACGACTAAATATCGAGTTTGGTAACGATTAAACAAAAATTGCCACCGCTAGAGCGGTAACAGACAAATATATATATATATATATATATATATATATATATATATATATATATATATATATATATATATATATATATACAGTTTTGAACGGACCTCATTTTCGTCATCTACTAGGTAGGATCGATGGACATTTGAAGAAAAATTTCGAAAATTCCGTCATGAGTACAACCTCAATAGCTGATTTCCCTTAAGGTAAATCTGCTAAAAGCTTAGAGAAAAACTATTGCTGACAATTAAATTTGTACCAAGGTTAGATACGTAACATTTTTTCAATTTAACTCATAAGAGTTTTTCAGTTTTTTTTTTACTCCTTCTCTTAATCCCAACCCTCATTATTGCCACATGAAAATAACTAGTCACATTTATACTTGAAAAATGATTCTTCTTGATATTATATATTTGTTTATTGGTAATTTGATGTTAGTAGGAGTAAATGCTTACTTAAGGCATAATCTAAAAAAAAAATATTAACGAACATCTCGGTTAATATTAAAGTTACAGAAGAAATACATAGTACGGAAATCGTAGGAAACTCAATTTTCAATAATAACGATTCTTGCATTTTTCTAACTGACTCCCAATACCGTAGATATGTCCAATATTCATTTTGACTCCACTGAAATCGTTTTCAATCGTTAATAGAGTTGATCTTTCTATTAAAATAAAAATAAACGCTTAAATATCGAGTTTGATAACGACTAAACAAAATCGTGACTGTTGGAGACAGACACACACACACACACACACATACACACATACACACACACACACACACATCGATATATTAAATATTGGGTGGAGTGGTTTCAACAAAGTTTTTAAAAAATTCTGGTTTATTTATTATAAATTATTACTAATAATAGTTGTATTTACTTTTATAAAATATTTTTTGTTTTCAAATTTAACATTACGCTTTTGTTTCGTTTTTTATTAATTATTCGTGTTCTGTTTCTATTTCCTTTTCATTACTTTCCCCGTTCAATAATTTTCTCTGTTTTAATAGTTTTTATTTAATTAGTTCTTATTTTATCTTCCACTAGTGATATCGCCCAGCAGCAACTTTACATTTATAGTTACTTTATTCAACAATAGGGAGTATTTTTTACCATTTGGTTTATTTGAAGGGTGTAAATCGCTTCAAATTGTGTGACACCAAACAAACAAACCAACAATTGGATATTTGAAGAAATTGTTGAACTTCGCGTCATGAGTACCAGTACAATACCTGATTTCCGTAACAGGTAATCCATTCATAGCACAAATATTAAAAAAAAAATACTTTCCCAAAAAATAAGTTGGTATAAAATTATTTTTGGAATTTATTACAGTTTTGAGTTAAGAGAAGGGGAAGTAGTTGAAAGGAGCTGTCAGACATGATGGATCCGACCCACTCTCTATCTTCCTTTTATTGTAACCATCATTCTTCTCTCTCTCTCTCTACTCGCAGCCAGAATATCCTTCTAATATCTCTACCTCTTTTAGCACATTTCCCGTATGGCAACAGAGTCCTTCCTATCTCGACATTGGAAGTGTAGTTCATTAATATGTATTTGCTGGGTTTCTCGGTCGTTGAAGAGTTGAAATAATAATTTCCCCCCCTCAAAATATAAAGATTTGGATTGACTTCAGCTATAAATAACCTTCATATTTGTGATTAACAATGTTTTAAATTCTTTTCTATTTCAAATCTTAAATAAAAAAAAGGCCGTCACGCAGGGGCTGCGTAAACTAAGCAATTTACCACCCTTTTCCAGTAGATAAATCTGCCCAACAACACCTGTAGTAGTAAGGTATCTCTAAACCTATTCAAGAGGGACGAATAGTTATGGAAACGGCCGCCAGAGCTCTTGGCGGAAATTCCCGAACATAGCCGACTCATGCCGACGACACACAGAATACAAATGTAAATATCTCAGTTAATATTCAAGATAAAGAATAAATGTATAGAACAATATTTATAGTAAATTTATTATTTATTATTATTTGCAATAAGAGTTATTCTATACAATTTTTCGATCCGACGCATAATAACGGAACTATTTGGCATTTACAAAATTCCCTCCCACTGGTCCGATTTCAGCTGTTAACGAACTTGATCTTAATTACATAAAACGATTAAATTCCGAGTTTGGTAACGATCAAACAAAAAATGCGACCGCTAGAGCGTTAACAGACAAATATATAGATATATATGGACATTTGAAAAATCGAAAATTCCGTCATGAGTACGAACTCAATAGCTGATTTCCCTTAAGGGAAATCTGCTAAAACATATGATCTGGGAACAAATCTTATTTGTAAATGAGATAATTTTGAATATAAACTCACTTGAATATATTAATGAAGAACATCTTTTTTTTTATTTAGTTAAATTTACACCATAAATCTTAATAATAATTTAAATATTAATAAATCAATTACAATGAATTAGTAAATCAATGCTCTCTAGTTAATCATATTACCTGGAGGCAGGAAGAAAGAGATTTTTCCAACTTTAAAACTAAATACTATTCTCCTTCATATTTAGGATATAAGAGTTGATATGGGAAAATTCTTCAGCCTTCAATGAAATAGTATTGTGTGGACTGTGTCAAAATAAAAAAATAAGGTCTCTCACAGCAATGTCCTTTTTTTAAGTCAACAGAAACAGCCGGCAATAGAAAGAAAAAAACCAACATTCTGTCCCACGTTTCGACCAGGAATCCCCTGCAACTGTCCATCTCCGTTGGACTTTCAACTCGGACGGCAGCCACCTTCCAAGTTATTAATTATTAACAGATTTCCCTCAAGGGAAATCAAATCAGCTGTTGAGGTCGTAAATGAAGACGCAACTTTCTAAACATGTCTTCAAATGTACATCAATCCTTCCTAGCAGATGACGAAAATGAGGTTCCTTCATATCTGTGTGTGTGTGTGTGTATATATGTATATGTATATATATATATATATATATATATATATATATATATATTTGTTAACGCGCTAACGGTCACAACCTTTGTTTGATCATTACCAAACTCGATATATAATTGTTTTATGTAAAATTACCGATTTAGTTCTTTAATGGCTGAAATCCGACAAGTTGGAGGGAGGGGTTAGGGGGGAATTTTGATAATTCTTAATATCTCCATTATTAAGAGGCGGATCGAAAAATTGTATAGAACCAATCTAATTGCATATTAAATGTTCAATAAATGTTGTTAGTACGTTTTGTCACTATAATAATCTTGATTATTAATCGAGATATTTGCATTTGATAGTTTTCGATTTGAAGTAACCCCCCACTTCTACTTATGTCTTAGTAACAATAAGCTTATTTCAAGCTTAAATACTAAATATTGGTCTCATTGAACTTCTAGTTATTGAGATAAATGAGGCGCACCTGGGAAGTCTGCTTAGTTAACGCAGCACCTGCGTGAAGTTTCTTCTAGCCAGGGCGGCTCTCAATGATTGTAGCCATTACTGCATTGATCTCATTCACTCGCCATATAGGAAGATATTTATAACAATTATTATTTTAGCTGATTTTCCTTAAGGGTAATCAGCTATTGAGGTTGTTCTCATAACGGAATTTTCGACATTTTTCTTCAAATGTCCATCGATCCTACTTAGTAGATGACGAAAATGAGGTCCGTTCAAAACTATATATATATATATATATATATATATATATATATTTGTCTGTTACCGCTCTAGCGGTCGCAAATTTCGTTTGATCTTTACGAAACTCAAAATTTAGTCGTTTTATGTAAAAAGAAAGATCAAGTTCGTTAACGGCTGAAATCGGACCAGTGGGAGGGGGGGGGGTTTAGAGGGGAGGATTTTCGAAAATTCGAAATATCTCCGTTACTATACGTCAGATCGAAAAATTGTATAAAATCAATCTTATTGCAAATTACATTTACTATAAATATTGTTCTATACATATTTTCCGTATAATGAGTATTAACCGAGATATTTGTATTTTTTGTAATGAGTTCCGCTTTCAGTAAACCCCTACTCCTACTAGGGACATATTAATAATAAGCTGATATCTCATGAACCACCTCATTATTAGGTTAAATACAAAATATTGTTTTCAACAAAGCTTTATTTTACGAGGTACAAACAAAGACGTTCTGTTGACCCCCCCCCCCCCGGTCTATCTATCGATACTGCGCTACAAGGTTGGCTAACCTGTTTGTTTACAATCCAGCCGTATTAGGTTGTAGGGACTAATAACATTCATTGTAAATTCACTGAAAGATTTCTCATTGCCGTTTGTAACTATTCACTAATATTCACGCAAGTGTTACCTTTATGTATATTTATCTACTGTAAACCTTCGCTGACTAACCTGGTTGTTCTTTAATCATGTGAAAATCTCATAACCGTCTGAATCGTATTTTGCCCCCCCCCTTTCTATTTTCTTCCCGGATTCCTAAATTTGGAATGGTTGTGATTAAAATTTTTCTGGTTTATTATTAATTACAGTATGTACTCGACATAATAAATAGTTATGAATAAAATTTATAACTTATATTCAAATATATTTCCGTAATTGCTTTTATTTCCGGTAAAAGCTGGCTAACCTGATTGTTTACAACTCAGACTGTTTGCTATCAGGGAGGTTCTTACCATTTGACTAGCCCTTTATTTGTTTACTTAATATTCACAGCAGTATTAAGTCTTACAAATAATAGATATTCTGTGGTACTATTTAGTGTTGGTATAATAAGTGTTCAGAGCGCTGCTATCATTAAGGGTAAGTCCATCTTTTGTGTTCTTGTTGTTTTTTTGAGATTGAATTGTTTTTAATTTAATCTCGGAGCCTAACGGTCGAGAGTTACTTTCCCGCCAAAAGCTAGTTCCGCTGTTTCCTTGACTGGGTCGGCTCTCGTGAAATTTATCTATTGTAAAACTTCACGTGGGAAATCTGCTTAGTTTACGCAGCCCCTGCGTGACGGACTAAGTTTTTCTTTTTATATCTCATTTTCTCTCTTCCTTCACATTCTTCTGGGACTCAATATAATAGCACCCCGTGCCGCCCCCTTAAAATCGCGATTTGTATTAATAATAGGCTGAGACTTGGTGTTCCATAATTGTGACTTCTGAAGAATCTTTTCAGTCTATATTCAACCTCATAACCTTCTCCAGTAATTTTCAGCGACTACAACTTTGGAATGCTATGCTGTTTATGACGGATTCTTGTAGAAAATCAAATTCTAAAACGACTTTGTATCGGAAAATCTTTCGATTTGGCGCAAATCTTTATTTCAGAAACGGCACGTTTTATTGAAAGATGCTTGGACATGAAAACTGTAACCAAAAAAATTATCTTCGAAACAAGTCTACTGGAAAAAGAATGGATTCTGAAAAAAAATACACGAGGCTATGCAGTTGGAAAAATGTATGTATTCCTTTTAAAAATAATTAGTTTAAAATAAATGACGTAACTTATTTAAAATGAATTAATTATAAGAACGTTTTTTGAAGTAACCATTTTTTAAATTCATTCTAGAATACTTTTGCGTTATTTCGTTTTTTTTTTTTTTTAGATAATTTTATTGGCTACAATTATATGTCCCGCATTTTCAATAAAACAGCCCGCTTGTGAAATAAAGATTTGTGCATTTTACGGTTGAAGGATGCGTCAAATCTAAAAATGCGCTGAAATAAACTCGTTTTAAAACTTTTTACAAGAGTCCATCATAAAAAGTGTGGCATCCCGTTCTAATTTCCGAAGTTATGGTCACTGGAGAAAGTTACGAGGTTGAATATAGACTGAAAAGATTCTTCAGGGGTCACAATTATGACACACCAACTTTGAACCTTTTGTTAATAGAATTGGTAATTTTAAGGCATGTGGCATGGGAACTGGGCACCATGTGTAAATATATATATATTTAATTGTTCCTTGTTGTATTTGTTGCAGCCGTTACGCGGAAGATGAAGCCACTCTGCCAAGATCGTCTTCCATCGACAGTATGGTGGAGAGTCGGGCATGCAACCCTCTCAGCAGGAAACTGCCATCCCCTCTGCTCCCCAACAGGCCTCAAGCACCCCTCAGCCCCTCCGTCGCTAGGAGGATGAAAGGACAACGAGCAGCAAACGGTAAATATATTACTATTCTAAAATATATACTACTCTATACGAAACAGTAATTACTATTCTTTTTCCATGTTTTATGATTTTTAATCTTAATTTTGTTCCCTCTTCTTGTTGTTTGTTTGGTTCCTAAGGATTTACTTAAGGGTGGCCTGGTAATATCTATAACTATCGTTTTGAATAAGTACCAGTATTTTTTGAGTAAATAGTGTTTATGTAAATTGTAATTATTGCTATATCCCCATACAAATGACTATTTAAAATATAACTATATAAATGAGGATGCAACAAATTTCAACAATTTGTAAGTTGTTATTTAAATTTCTTTATACAAATTTTTGATTTTAATAAAATTAAATCATTTATCTAGCTCTTTGGGACCATCCCCAAGGGCCACTGCTGTATTATTGGAAATATTGCATTCGTTTGGAATATTTGTACTTAAGGAATGCCATTAATATATGGCAGATAGTTAATTGTTTGTTACACTTCATAATCGTTGATCTTTTGTCATAACGCATAGTTAGGTAAATCTTGTTTGGCCTATTCCGAGTCTTCCTAGTACGACTTCATCTCTTCTGATGTCTCTTGTCGAATATTTCCATGATCGGATGGAGGTTTCAATAGTTTTTAGTTTATTGTTTTGGGTTTCGTTCCACATTTGTTGCCAGTTTTTATCAATATCTTCTTTGAGTGGTTGATAGAGCTCTTTAGATGTAATTGTAGTTGGGGTGATTGAGTCGAGTTGGTGGGCTTCTCTGGCTGCTACTTCTGCTTTTTCATTTCCATCTATTCCTACGTGGCTTGGAAACCACATGAAGTAGACGAACCTTTTTACTCTCGGAGCATTCGTATATAATTATGTATTTTTTGTTCTATTGGATTGTTCGCAAATATATCATTAATACTCAATAAGGCACTCAGCGAGTCGGTGCTTATCAGGACTTTTTATTGTGTCGAGTGCTTGCAAATGCAGTGATATAATGCAGGCATGAAGTAACTGTCGGAAGTTTGGAGATTATTGTCCATAAGTCGATAGTGTTATAAGGGGCACTAGGACTACGGTAATTATAGCAACACTAAGATATTCCAGCATATTCCAGAGGCTAAGATATTCGTCCAAAGCGACCTCAAGGAAGACTCAAAGTGCCCAACAGAAGTCACGAGTTTTCTGTATCCTTGAGCTTGGTTTAAAATTCTTCCATACATTAAAATAACAAGAAAGTCCGTCTCTCAGGCGCTGCAAAACCTTAGCATCTTTCCCACGTGCTGGTCAGGCACACACTGATCTCATTTCAGCATACAATCTATTATATGCTTCGAAAAAGAGATATAACAGCTTATTGTCAATATGACATGAGTAGGAGCGGAGGCCCGAAGGATGAAAAAACAAAACAAAACGCAAATGCCTATTTATTATAAAGAACAACATACATAGAGACGTAAATGTCCAATAAGATTGGTTCTATACAATTTCTCGATCAGTCCCATAATAATGGAGATATTTTGAATTTAAAATACTCTTCCCACTCCCACTGGTCCAAGTTATGACACTTAACCTTTAGTTTTACATAAAACGTTTAAATGTGTCAATGTAATGACAAAAAAATTTATAGAAATGATAAAAAATATGTGAAGGCAAAAAAGTATGTATTTAGTTTTGAACGTACTTTTTCGTTATCCCCGGGGTAGGATTTATAGACATTTGAAGACTTTTTTTGATAGTCGCCTTAAGGAAAATCTGCTAAAAACCAGCATAGCGTGCAAACAACAGAGATGGAAAGCCTGGCTAACAAACAGATGCAGTGACAGGTGTCTCCAGGCGGGACTGTCTTTATGAGCTACACGGGTCCCCCAAATGCGTATTTATGGCTTCACATCCCTCTCCAATATTTTTTCAGTCAACACTCACATCTGGATAGAGTTTTATGGTAGTGGATTTTTTCCCAACATTTTTTTTTTCGAAGAGTTATTTTAAAAATCGGGAAAAGAGAGCTCAGAGATCTTACCCACCACCTTGGTGCTGATAGGGTTAATAGACTGCCTCAAAAATAGGAGAGAAGATTTGAGCCTAGTACAGTTTACCATCATTTTCTATCCCATGTGGGACTAATGCTTTTTTTAATGAGTTCGCTACTCAAAATAAATTCCTAGTGGGGAATCGAACTCGCCACTTTAGGTTTACCATGTAATATTTGCATTGGGAATCACCTTATTTAAGACAGAGAAAGACCTTCAATTATCCGCAGGCAGGGTTCAGATCTATGTTGAATAGAACCAGATTATATGCTATACTCAGCAATATATCTTCGACATGCTTGATAGTCTCTTATGAATTGCAATAGAGAACGGACGTTTTAGGGCCCCAAGCCAGTTTTATAGGATTGAGCTGATTTCCCATTGAAGAGATCTGCTATTGAGGTTTTACCCATGAAAACGCTTCTTCAAATGCCCATCGATATTGCTCTGGAGATGACAAAAAGTTTGTCACTACTGATTTCATCTCAAAACATATTCAAAAGCTGGTTTGTTGAAAGTTGAAAACCAGAAAGCACGAACATCTCGATTAATATTTGAGTTACGAAAATGTGCTTAGAACAACAATAGGTGAACAAGACTGGTCAAAAATAACGGAGTTATTTTGAGCTATCAAAATTCCCACCTCTAAACCACCCCCCCCCCTATCTAATTGCTGACAATAAAAAATACGTTCTTCTGTGTTCAAATAAGCATTTTCAAGAGAAGAACGCAAAGTTTTAGCCGATAACATAAGAACACAACGATTTTTCACTTATCTCCCATTATAAAGGCCTCTAGATAACAATATTTCGTATGTAAGCTTAGAATAATGCGGTCCAAGATGTAACAGCTGACTGTTAATATCACATGAGTAGGAGACAAATATCTCGAATAGTATTCGTGATAAATAAAATATGTATAAAACAACATTCGTAGGTATTTAAATTTGCAATAAGATTGGTTCTATACAAATTTTCGAACCCACTAATAAGAACGGGGATATTTAAAATTTTCGAAATTCCCCACCTCTGGACCTTCCCACCAACTGCTCGATTTCAGAGGTAACGATCTTGATATATAGTTTTGCAAAAAACGCTTTTATATTGAGTTTGGTAACGATAAGACAAAAATTACGACCGTTAAAGCATTAAGAGACAAGTATATATAAAATTGAACGGACCACAATGTCGTCATCGTGTACGGTCGATGGACATTTGAAGAAATTTTTCAAAAATCGCGTCGTGCTTAGAACATTGATAGCTGGTTTCTCTTAAAATAACTTTGTTGAATTGTTAGATTAGTTCAAATTCGAATTTATATATTTACCTGCTACCGCTCTAGCTGTCTCATATTTTGTTTGTTTGTTGCCAAAGTCGGTAGTTTTTTTTTAAAAAACGAATATGGTTGTCCAAAAAAGTTTAAATGTAAATAAAATACAATATGAAAAGAAATACTAATGACTGAAACACCAACAAACGGCATTAAAAATTTCAAGTATACTCAGAATGCGTTTTACACAAACAGATTTCGAAACCGAAAGGATAATAGTACAAATGCCCAGAGTGACATAATCATTACCATTCCCAAGTTCCAGGAATATACCTTGTAGCCAGCTCCTGTTGTTCGGGAATACATTCGTCCAGACTGACATGTTAATTAGCGTTACATTCGCAGAACATGTCACAACTTCAAACAGGTTTCGAACAGAAAGCTTAGCAATGGCAGAGTACTTTAGTTACGCCAATCATCGCATTAAACTAGATAGCTCCAAAGTACTTATTAAAGCTGTCAGATAAAAGGTAGGGATGATAATGGAATTCAAAGAAACCGTTTCATAAGTTGGGACTACAATTAAATTCTGTCATAAAACCATCAGTCTAAAAAGAAAAGGAAAAATAGTACTCAAAAGAAAACATTCCTGAATATGGAGTGGGAGATATATAATTTAGTGAAGACCAGAGCTCTTCATCCCCTCAAAATGTCCGTCACGCAGGGACTACGTAAACTAAGATACGTAACTAAGCAGATTTCCTAAGCGAAGGTTTACTATACATAAATACACATATTGGTAACACCACCGCAAATATTAGGTGAATAAATGCAAACGGTAATGAGAAATCTTTCAGTTAGAAGTTAATAACTCTAAAACGGAAAGCGTCTGAATTGTAAACAAACAGGCCTGCCAACCTGAATTTTAGACAGGAAAGAAAAGCCATTAATGAAATATATCTGAATATAACACATTAATTTTATTGAAAACTATTTACTATATCTAATTCTGTAATTTTTAATGAACCAGAATAATTTTAATCTCAATTACTTAAATTTTAGTAAACCAAGAACAAAAGAGGGGGGGGCGGTCAACACAACGAATTTGCATATATCTCACAAAGTAAAAGTTCAATGAAAACAATATTCCTTATTTAACTTTTTAATGAAGTGGTTCATGATATAACAGCTTCCTATTAATATAACATGTGTAGGAATGGGGGTTTACTGAAAGTGGAAAACTATAAAATCCAAATATCTCGGATAATATTCATAATATAGAAAATATGTATAGAACAATATTTATAGATCATTTAAGAAGCAATAAGATTGGTTCAATACAGATTTTTCGATACCACGTATGGTAACGGAGATATTTCGAATTTTCAAAATTCCCCCCTCTTAACCCCCCCCCCCTGGGTTTGAGGAAATTTTTCAAACGTCGCGTCATGAGTACGACCTCAATAGCTGATTTCCCTTAAGGGAAATCTGATAAAATCACAGAGTAAGCTTAGAATTGAGGTGTGAGTAGGATGAAGAACAGTGACGGACTTAACTTTATGGCTATAGTCATTAAGCGATAATAAAGATAAAACAGCAAAATAACATACTGCCAAATTCATTTTTTTAGGGTTAAATATTATCCCATAAAATATTTCTTTTATCTATACCATTCTCGATATTTAACTTTTTCAATCAACACTAAATATCAAATGTGGCTATAAAAGGGTGGTAACGCGTTAATAAATAAATTAAAAAATATATCAAATGTTAATTAATATCTGAAATAGTGCTTGGGGGGGGGGAGGGAGGAGTTTAGAGGGGAGGGTGTTCAAAAATTGTGAATATTCTGTTATTATCAGACGTATAAAAAATGTTTTTGGGCCAATCATGTTAAACTATTGGTGCTCTACTATTGTTCTTCTACGAATTTACTGAACTCAAAAATATTAAGTGAGCTATAAGTTCTTTTTTTGTTTTCAGCTAAGAATACCCCGCACCCGATTTGAATTTTGATTTAGAAACATATGTATATAATACGTAATCGTTTTGTGCAAAACTAGAGACGGGGTTCTGGTGGCATTTTGATAATTCTAAATATCCCAGTTATTATATGTGGGATCGAAAAATGAATAGAATCAATCTTATTGCAAATGCAAGCGTTATTTTTAAAAATCTATCTTTAATCGTTGTTATTCTAGTACAAGAAAATGAAAATAATAGGGGGGAAAAAAAGAAGGAGATTAAATAAAACTGAAAATGGGGGCTGGAGTGCGAAAAAATAAAGTAGTACGTAATTACAAACTCATTAAGGACAAGAAAAACTTAGAACAAGGCTGAAAAACTTTGAAAAGCGAATTAATATTTCTTTTTACAATCAGTTTTCTATGGGCTTTCAGAAATGTAAAGCTTTTGTAAAGCTAATTGACGTAAAGTCTTCTGCGCCTGGTTTTTGCTTAGGGAGCAAGAATTGTTTTCTAGGCTTCATAATTTAGTTACACTACTTCTTTTACTGGGGGACGTAAAAATTCTCCTTTTGTTGTTGTATTCGAGAAGCGATTTTTGAAAAATGTCTTCATATTACCACCGATCCTACTAATCATGAAAACGGGGTAAATATAAATATACATAACAAAAAAAAAGCTGCCCTTCTTCTGGAGGGTTCCCTCCTAATCTGCCTAAGTGGGTAACATTAAATAATATCTACTTTTTAGCAGATTGCCCTTAAGGGAAATCAGCTATTGGCGTTGTACTCATGACGGAATTTTCGAAATTTTTCTTCAAATGTCCATCGATCCTACCTAGCAGATGACGAAAATAAAGTCCGTTCAAACAACCTCAATAGCTGATTTCCCTTAAGGTTATGTTTGTTACCTTTTCACGCATAAACGGCTGAACCGAATTTTATGAAACTTGGTATGTATATTACTACTAACCCACCTTAGACTTTAGGCTATATTAATATCCTCTGAGACGAACAGGAGTGGGGGTTATAAGGGAAGCCTGAAATTAAAAATAGCGGTATTTCGTTTTTCGGCAAATATGAACATAACAAAAGTTGTTTATTTTGTTATTTAGAGTAACTTTTGTGATATTCTTTTTTGTCTTTTAACAATGTATAAACCAGATATACACTATAAACGAAAGCGGGAGTCAACTATTTTATTGGGCACTAACGATTGAACCGAACTTAACAAAACTCTGTATGTCAATTAGCATTAATTCTTCCATGATTATAAGCTATATTAAAATTTTTAGGTTAGAACGGGAGTGGGGGTTATAAGGGAGGCCTGAAATAAAAATTCGCGATATTTCATTGTCTATTTGTTTTTCGACAAACATGCACATAACAAAAGTTGTTTACTTTGTTATTTAGATTAACTTTTTTTTTTTATACGTTTCTCCAGGAACAATGTGTGGAGCAAGTAATTTGCGTAGAAATATTGATATGCTCAACAATCCATTCCAATTTGAACTATCAGGTTCCTCACCTGGAAAAATTAATTCAAATCTACGTTAATATTTTGCATTTAATAACTAAAATGTATGCATAATGTACAGGAGACGGGAAATATGATAATATGGAGGACAGTGAAGTCTTACATAAAAAATTAATTTTAGTATTAACAAATGCCAACAACGGGTATAAACAATAAACACTGGGATGGGTAAATGTCAAAATAGTGTGCAAAGTAAAGCCTTCCCAAAAAAATACCATCACCATTCAGCCTCAAATGAATTCCCGGGCGAAGCCCCGGGTATCTGAGCTAGTATATATATATTTGTCTGTTACCGCTCTAGCGGTCGCAAGTTTTGTTTGATCGGTACCAAACTCGATATTTAGTCGTTTTATGTAAAAAGAAAGATCAAGTTCGTTAACGGGTGAAATCCGACCAGTGGGAGGGGGGTTTAGAGGGAAGGATTTTCGAAAACTCAAAATATCTCCGTTACTATACGTCGGATCGAAACACTGTACAGAATCAATCTTATTGGAAAGTAAATTTACTACAAATATTGTTATATACATTTATTCTCTATCTTGAATATTAACCGAGATATTTGCATTTTTATGAAGTCTCTGGTCGGGTATAGTTCGGATTAGGTCGGCTATTTCCGCCAGTACTCGGCTCAGGTGGAAGCTTCTTCTAACTTACCTGTCGTTTCTAACCTTACCTTACCTTCATTACTTTGTAAACTTTATGCAAATAAGTTCTGTTCATCCGCCCCCCCCCCTTCATTTGTTCTTGGACTACTAAAATTTGAGTTATTAAAATATAAATTATTCTTACAATTCAAATCCGTTTCAGTTGGGAATTTATTTTAATTAACTGAAAGATTTCTCATTTCCGTTTGTATTTAATCACGGTGGTATTGTGTTACCAGTATGCAGATTTCTCTATAGTAAAACTTCACATGGGAAATCTGCTTAGTTTACGCAGCCACTGCGTGACGGACTTTATTTTAAAATTATTTTTAAGACAAGAAATTCCAATTAAATGTTGATGGGCCATGTGGAAAGGAGAGCAGCTTTATGTGGTGCTTTTATTTATATAAATGATAGTTTATAATTCTCCCCGAATGCTTGATTACCACAGTAGAAAAATTCTAGAGGCCCGCTGTGTATTATCCCAGTTCTTTTATAACTTCGGCTGTTCTTTAGGATATTGCACTTATTAGCAAACCTTTCCCGCTCCATATTTCAATTGAGTATTTTTCCTTGAAATACCCACAGCAAGGTTCATAAATCTTCATCGCCTACTTCTGATTATTGGTTGATTTGTTTCGAACCTTACTGTGGGATCTAGGATGACTCCTTTGTTGGCTTTTCTTTTAATTATTACGATGTCTGCTCGTTTTAGCGATCCATCAGACGATTTGCATGTAACTTCTTCATACACTTCTCAATCCTTATTACACATATATATTGCACCTTTTTATTAGTCTGTTCTTACTTTATGGTATTAGCTGTTGCCCATCAACTCTCCCTATTTGCAAGAACCTAGGACATGAGGCAGGGTTTTAATCTCACTGCAATGGCGGCAGCGCGTTGATCCTAGGTCCTACATCAGATTGAAAGCACAGGTATCAGGTTAGCATTGATTTTGATACTGAACAGGAAAGACCCTTCCTCATAGGTACCCATTGATTGCTAGGCTTCCATTCGCTAAAACTGATGACTCCTATCCATTTGGATGGGAGGGAACTCCATTCGACAAACGAGTTTTCCCTAGTTCTTGACGAAGTTTTCTGACATCAGTTTCAGCATTATTTGCGAAATATAAACCATTAAAGCTTTGGGCTATTTCTTCTTCAATGTTTCTTGAAGCCATGATTTAGTCATTATTACCATTGATGAGGGTCAAATATTGAGGTGCTGAAGGAAGGCTTCCAATATATATATATATATATATATATATATATATATATATATATATATATATATATATATATATATATATATATATATATATATATATATATACTAGCTCAGATACCCGGCTTCGCCCGGGAATTCATTTCAGGCTGAATGGTGATGGTATTTTTTAACAGGCTTTACATTACACAATATTTTGACATTTACCTGGCCCAGTGTTTAGGAGTGATACCCGTCTTTCCCGTGGATTTGCTAATAATAGAATTATTTGTTCGATAAGGCTTCACAGTCTTCGATATTTTTATATTTCCCGTCTCTATACATGTAAATATAGTGAATTTTTATTTCCGGCCTCCCTTATAACCCCCCTCCCGTTCGAACCCAAAAATTGTAATATAACTTATAATCATGGAAGAATTAATGCTAATTGACATACCGAGTTTTGTTAAGTTCGGTTAGTGCCCGCTAAAGTTTTAACGTATAAATCATTTATACTTAGGTATAAGACAAAAGTGTATATAACAAAAATTACTCCAAATAACAAAATAAACAACTTTTGTTATGTTTATATTTGCGGAAAAACCAAAGGGAAACGAAATATCGCTATTTTTAATTTCAGGCTTCCCTTATAACCCCCACTCCTGCCTGTCCATAGACATGTTGGTATGGCTTATTATAATGAAAGCGTTTGTGCTAATACACATATCGAATTTTATTTAGTTCGGTTGAGTCCCTTGTACGAAATAAAATTATTGACTTCCGCTATAGTGTTTAGCGTATAACTGATTTATAGTTAGGTACACAACAAAAGTGTATATAACAAAAGTTACTCTAAATAACAAAATAAACAACTTTTGTTATGTGCATATTTGCCGAAAAACCAATAGAAAACGAAATATCGCTATTTTTAATTTCAGGCCTCCCTTATAACCCCCACTCCTGTTTGTCTCAGAGAATTTTAATATAGCCTAAAGTCTAAGTTGGGTTAGTAGTAATATACATACCAAGTTTCATAAAATTCGGTTGAGCCGTTTATGCGTGAAAAGGTAACAAACAAACATACACGAAAGAAACAAAATGCAGATATGGTGTCTATGACATGTGAAACGAAAAGTTATCGTGAAATTTCGCGAAAAAAATCAATGTACAGACAGAGGTTACAATTTTATATATATATATATATATATATATATATATATATATATATATATATATATATATATATTTAAGTCATTCTAGTCTTGGTAGGTGCAACTAACATTAAACCACCACTCTGTAACATTGTGTCTAACATTAGTAATGTGCAATATATATAATGTGATACCTGTTAACAGCCCTGAAGCAAATAAAATAAAATTCTATTGCTATTCTGAACACTGAATTGTCGGGATAAAACTAATATTAACGAAGATATAGACAAAAAAATATTTTGAAGCCGAAGTGAACCCCCAATCCAAGTTGAAAATTTGAATTCTCATGTCCTCTAGACTTTTTTATATTTTTCTATTTAGCAGATATCCATCCATTTTACCTAGTAGATGACGAAAATGAGGACCGATCTTATATATATATATATATATATATATATATATATATATATATATATATATATATATAGAGAGAGAGAGAGAGAGAGTGAGAGAGAGAGAGAGAGAGAGAGAGAGAGAGAGAGAGAGAGAGAGAGAGAGAGAGACAGACAGACAGAGACAGAGATCTATATATTTGTCTGTTACCGCTCTATATATTTATAGTTACCAAACTCGATATTGAGTCGTTTTATGTAAAAAGAAAGATCATGTTCGTTAATGGCTGAAATCGGGGTTTAGAGGAGGAAATTTGAAATATCTGCGTTACTATAAGTCGGATCGAATAAGTGTATAGAACAAATTTTATTGCAAATTAAAGATACTATAAATATTGTTATATACACTTATTGTCTATCTGGAATATTAACCGAGATATTTGCATCAGCCTTCAGTAAACCCCCACTTCTACTAGTGTTACATAAACAATACCCTAATATATAATAAACCACATTATTTGAAGTTTAAATATCTAATATTGGTTTTCATAGACCTTTATTATACTAATACAGGCAAATATGTTCATATGATCCCTCCCCCATCTTAAATTCTTGGACTACTGAAATTTGATTGATGGAGATAAAATTTATTCTGATTCATATGTTATATTCTGATATGTTCAGGTTATTGTTTTTCTTTCCGGTGAGCCGTTGGCAGACAGGCCAATCTTTGTTTACATTTGAGACGCTTCCCGCTGGTAGAGGAAAGATTTCTTATTTCCTTTTGTATTTATTCAATTAATATTCATGGTGGCGTTGTGTAAGCAGTATGTAGGTTTATCTGTTATTAAACTTCAAGAGGGAAATCTGCTTAGTTTACGCAGCCCCTGCTTGACAGACTTTTCATTAGTGTTTCTGTTCACAAGTATAATTACCCAGCAGCGAACGTTACACAAAAAATAGAAATCATTTCTTGGGGCTTGGACGAACAAATAATATAACAAACCAATGGCATTACCGTTTACGTCCTTGTCTAAAATATATCGGACCATTCGAACCAAAATTTCATCCATTAGCGTAGAGATGATTATTTGGGAATAGGAGTGCTGGGCGAGTTTGTCATTGGATAATAGATCAGCTGATAGCGGGAAGGGCTTTCCACTTTAGCGATAATTTCACTCGCCAGCTGTAATAAATTATTATGTTTTGGCTACAGGTATTCCCAATGGAACTTCGCGCGGCAACGGGCTTGAAATCCACCATTCATTAATTATCTCCAAGACCTATTGTGTTTCTGCTGTTGAGAAATCATTATTCAAACTGTGTAATTTAGCTTGGATTATTATGATTATTATATATTAGCCGTATACGTCGTTGAGGGGTTGAAACAGAAATGGTTTCCCGTGGAAATATGAAGATTGGGTAAACAAAATCATCCATCATATTCATTAATATCACAAATAAACGAATCATAACAATATATTATGAACGTGAAATTGCAGCCATTTACTAGTTTTGCCATAGATATATGAATTTAGAAGAAGTCATGCTTTGAATTACAGTTATCCGGAATTGATGTAATAAAGGTACCCTGCCGAAATACAAAAATGGAATACCGGTAGGAAATAATAATCTATTTATTACGATCAAATTACTCATATTTATTGATTTAATAATGAAACGTGGAATGCCTATTGGACGAATATCGACCAATTTATAATCATTCTTGGGATCAAAGAAATCAAGTATTTCGTGCAAATTAAAAGATTTAATCATCTTAGCATCACAAAAAAAATGTATTCAGGCACTCTGCTGGAATACCATAGAATGTTTTTAGTGCTGACTGAAGTTAAAAGTAATTAACAAATTTTGTTGCACGTCTTTGTCATTTGAAATGAAAATGGTTTCCATAGGAAATCTAATGAAGGATATTCCAATCTTTGGCAAAGGAGTACAATACAGTCCACGTTAACAAAATTCATCCCTAAAGAAATATGAAATACTTGTTTATATTGTTTTATGAATATACATGAATTTCAGTATTCTTATGGAACACTACTTGGCGATCAAAAGTTGTAAGTCAGAATTTTGAAATGAATAATTATATGAAACATATTAGTACTAAAAAGTACATTTTAAACGAAATTTGTTCTTTACATTTTTCCGATACAATAAATAAAAACGAAGTGAACTTTTCACTTCAAAGTAACCTCCTCCCTTCTAGCAGATGTTAATAATGTACAAAATAGCCCACATTAATAATAAAAAAAAAATACAATTTATTCTAGTGAACTAATGAATCTTATTTTGTAAGCAGAAGTTGGAAGTCAAAAATTTTATTATGCCTAAAACTAAACAAAGTCTTTGGACAGGAAAATGGATTTTGAACCAAATTCTTTCTTAATATTTTATTGACAAATATATTTTCTGACCAGTAAATCCCACTCCTGAGCGCGGTTGTACAAGTATAAAATAGCGCATGTTAACAATATTAATTTACTGAACTTATAAATAAAACATTTTTCACTTGAGTCGGAAGTCAAAACTTCAAAATTTGTAAGAGTCAATAATGTTAATTTACATTTGGAAAAATACCCGAAGTTTATTCATATCCCTTCTTCTCAGTTGACAGGGACATTGGTAACCCATTGGCTCTAAAACTTTTAAAATTTATTATAAAATTATTATTTATTTAGCCATTTCAATACTATTAATTGATTTCTTAGAAGAATAGGTACTCCCATTAATCATTTATTTAGCTGAATTCAATAGTTGTGATAAATCTAGGACCATTACAACTAAGAACAAAAATGGGCATATCACGCTCCCCTGGGGAACTCCATTTATTTGATTGAATTCATGTCAATAGTAGCACCCTTTACGGGTTACAAAGGTTCTATACATTTGTGATGGTGTTATTTAACCCTTTCATTCCTAATCCGGTCTTTGAAAGGACTAAAGCTAATTACTTCCTTCCTGATAACTATGAACCAACTATTTCATCTCACAAGTTGATGTATTTATTTATAGAAACAATAGTTGGTTCGCAATTTTCGTGTCACTTCGCAGATAATTGCTATTTGAACTAAGTACCTTTGATATCAGTTATCAATGTGTCTAGGGGGATGGCTCTTGGTGTGTTGTAATTGAATATTTTATGATGCATAAATGTTAGAATCGGAAATCGTTAATATTCTCTATTATTAAGCTCCAAACGGAAATATCATGGCTGAAAATAATTGCGATCTGGTGGCTAATCTAATTAAATCGTACGAAACATAGTCTGCAATATGTCTTTAAAAATTCACTTCTTCGCCTTACACCTGAACTTTTTTCCACCGAAACTTGCCCCCATTAGTGATGAGCGTTTCCACCCGGATATTTTACACATGGAAAAACGGTATCCAGGAAAGTTCAGCAATATCTTAGCATATTACTAAAACTACTGTTAGCTCTGAAAAGTGATATGCTAGATGCTAAATATGCAAGAAAATCCTAAGTACCCACTTTTTTAATTCAGGATTTATTTGATAAAACCCCTTCGACGTCCATTTTATCCCATTTTCCAAAGAAAATAAACGCCATAAAACAAATCTGAGCCCGGAATCAGCACGAAAAACACTCCTAGATTCACCCAACAACATTCTAGGGTAGAAAAAAACTATTTTTTTTTTTGTTGACCAGTGTTATTAGAAATGTTATTGGAATATCAATAATAATAATATAAATTTAACAATTTTACCAGTGAAGATGTCTTAGAAAACTGTGAACTGTTTTTGAGAAAACATGTGTATTTAGTGCTGTGGGAGCAGTAGAATCCTTGACAAATATTGGAACCACAACAACTGGGTCTTTTGGGAACAGTCATTACAGCTCCGACTATGTTCATTCTAAATTGAAATGACTTAAGTAAGCTTGTACAATGACAAGCAAATGAAACAAATGGTAGAAAAGACTCAGTGACACAAGATTAAATTTGAACTATACTAACTATAACATGATTGGTTTATAAATTGAACTAATATCACTTTATTTCTAATATTCTTTGTAAGGAATCTTTAGAGGCGATAAGCACTGCCCCTGATGTGTAGGATCTATGAAGTGGAAAATGTTTGATCTCACCACACTGTTCATTGCCTCCCTCATTTCACATCAACTACCATTCAACTCACACTCCACTGCCTACACCAGCCGATATATCGGCCTTGCCTGGATGAAAATGTGGAATTGTTTTTGATTAAAAATTAACCATTTGCGTTGATGTAAACCAAAATTCCAGGGTTCGACTCCTGCCTAGGCAAAAGCAATCTAATTAATTAAAATCCTTAGTTCCACAGGAGTGTTGTTGGAAGTGAAGAATATTGTGTACTTGGAGAGAGAAAAAGACGTCCAATTCTTCACAAATTTTTATTTCAGCGCTAAGCGCTTTCGAAGAGTATTGTCTCCATCTTCAGAGCTACTTGCATGCAGCAAGTGACTAGTGGTGGTAGCTGAGTCACTTGCTGTCTTACCCAATGAGCGCATCTTCAGGCTCTGAAGATGGAGCCAATAGCCTTCGAAAGCGCTTAGGGCTGAAATAAAAAATTGTGAAGAATTGGACGTCTTTTTAGCAGATTTCCCTTAAGGGAAATCAGCTATTGAGGTCGTACTCGACACGATTTTCGACAATTTTCTTCAAATGTCCATCGATCCTACCCAGGAGATGACGAAATGAGGTCCGTTCAAAATTATATATATTTGTCTGTTAATGCTCTAGCGGTCGCAATTTTTGTTTGATCGTTACCAAACTCGATATTAAACGTTTTATGTAAAAAGAAAGATGAAGTTCGTTAACGGCTGAAATCGAACCAGTGGAAGGGGGGTTTAGAGGGGGGGGATTCACGAAAATGCGAAATATCTCTGTTACCATACGTCGGTCAATAAGACCGGTCTATCAAGAAATTGTATAGAACCAATCATATTGTAAACTAAATTTACTATAAATATTGTTTCATGCATTTATTCTCTATCTTGAATATTAACCTAGATATCTGCATTTTTAATAAATTTGGGCCGATAACGGACGCCAGAGTTTCCCGCCAAAGGCTAGTTCGGCCCTTTGCCGTAACTGTTCGTATGGAAATTTCTCTATTCTATACCTTCACGTGGGAAATCTGCTTAGTTTACGCAGCCCCTGCGTGACAGACTTTTCTCTCTCCAAGTAAAATCCTTAGTTGTGCCAGTCTAGAATAAGAAAATCCGCAGTGGGCACTACATGACTTCCTTGTATTCCAATTTTAACCTCACATCGAAAATCGACATTCAAACTAATTATTTGAACTTAACTAACCAGATTAGTGACGGGCCATAGTAGGGTACTTTATTAAAACCCATTAAAAAATGTCATAAACCGACTCTTGCTCATGTGACAGACACTCCATTTTTTCCTAATGGCAAATTCAAAATATTTAGCCCAGTAAACACCCATCCCTTCTGGAAGCCATTATACGAATAAAAATCTTACATTTACCTCATATTTTAAGTCTTCTTTAGTTCGAATTATAATTAACCTTGAAACACACGTTGCATCCATCACACGCATTTTTCATTTAATCGTTAATTATTTATTGTCAACTATTATCAACCCAGAACCGGATAAAACTGTCGAGTTTCCCAGAACCTGCGAGACAGACTTTTATATGAGTCCAACAAATGTGATAAGAATTTTTAAAGAATTTTCTGAATGTATTCGTCCTGAATTATAGTCTCCAGGGTGTCAGCATCTGACCAAAGTTTTTCCATCAGCCTTTTGGTGAGCGAGACCTAGAAAGTTTTACTGTGCCGATATCTTTCCAAGACCTTCTTCACCTTCGAAATCCTCAAGTTATTTACAACCGAATTATTATAAAATACGCCCATATTTATATTCCATGTGCTCCAGATTAAAAATAGACCGTGACGCATGGGCTGCATAAACTAATCTAATCATTTAACCAATCGATAGCGGAGGGTCAACAAAAAAGAATTGTTAAAACTATGATCAGTTCTTTTTCTCTTGATTTGGTTCCATTTAATTCATCCGAGTTTCCTAGGTTTTCATATAAAAGATAAATTGAATTCAAAAGATAATACATATAATATATAAAAAATAATAAAGAGTGCAAAGCGACTTGTTAGTAGTACTAGTAAAATTAGTACCCAGGCCCAAGAAAATTAAATAGTTTCCATCAACGATGAATATTAGACACCATCGCACAACTAAATAAAGTATAGGTTTAAGTTTTACTACCTAAATAATTTAGATAAAGAACGAAACATAATCAGGCGGAAAATTAAAGAAAATGTCCAAATATTAAAATATAAAATAGGGAATAAAGTCGTAAATAAGACGGCAGAAATAAAGCATTAGGATATGACATTTTTTAATTCGACATACAAGCAATGAGATGCTTGTTTGCTTTGTTTGTTTAGGTATATTTAGTGGTATTATATTTAAGATAAATAATGTAATAATTTTGTTATTGTTGAATAAGGTAACTTGACAGGAAATTCACATGGGTTCCCCCGTTAAAAGGCCTCTTTAGTAAGTGAAAGAAAAGTTTGGACTTATTAATGACACTAAGTAATTCCGCATGGGGAGCTGACAGATGTTCTAAGCTAACTTTTTATCGTGCTCATATCAGGTAATTGCTGGATTATGTCTGCATAACATATTCATCAGCCAGTCCGAATACACTTAAAATGTTATTGTATTTCTATTTTGTCCGCCCAGCAAGAAATTTGTTTTAGCATAAATCAGTCATTTTATCTATCCACCTATTTTCCATATAGGAAATCTGATAAAGCTAGATGAAAAATGAACATTGTGTGGGAGAAAAAAAATTTTCCCAATTTTTAGCGCACTTTTCCTAATGATCTGTTAGCAGGCTGTCGTGTCCATTCTGTTATCAAAAACAGAGGAGAAATATTACCCTTGGGATGTGTGTGTACAGACATTTAAAAGGAGAGTGGTTGGGGAGGGCGGCGTGTGTAGAGAACCTTTCAGCCTGTAGCAATAAATCAAATTGATATTGGCGGTGGCAGATTTATCAACTGGTCCCTGAGTTATAGGCTCCAATCAGAGTGCCTTCCGCCCGATGCAACTCTCTACTCTGGACTATTGAGGTTGCGATTAGGGAAATGCATTGAGGTGTGGTATAGTTACTCCGGTGCATGTGCAGTTAGATGCAGTCAGATTAATTCAATCCCACTCGCCCTAGAAGGGGCTAATTCCTCTCCCAGATCAATGAGAGAATTACTCTTTTTTTGAAGAGCCCTTAACGCAGCTGCAGCAAAAATGCTGATTTCCCATCAGCTGCAATACCTACGCCGATTAACGTCATCCCACATGCTATTAGTTGTTTCTCAAGTCCCCATAGAAACGCAGCAAATTTAAGCTGAATTCGAGGTGTTAATTGATTTCGTTGCTTTAAGTGATTTGTTAGTACGAGCCAGGAGAGAGTGTAACGAAAGGCTGAATAATAAAATATTTAAAATTCGTCACACAGGGGATGCGTAAACGCAGCAGATTTCCCACTTGTTAGTAGGACACACTACTATATATGTGTGTGTATTTATATTTCTGTTGCCGCTCTTGGGGTAACAATTTTTGGCTGAACGTAACTGAACTCGATATATAAGCTCAGGTAAGAAACGAAAGGCCTCGTTCGTTCACAGTTGTTTATTCATTTGCGACAGCGCCTTTTCAGAACATACGCTCTATCATCAGTGCCCTCTTCACAACGATGTTACTGGGACCAAGAATTCCCTGTGACTCATGTGGGAAAATGTATTTCCCACAGTAAAAGTTCAATGTAATCAATATTTGATATTTAAGCTCCCAGTGAAGGGGTTTATGATAAAACAGCTTATAATTAACTGGTTTTCTGAAAGCTGAAAAAAAATGGATATATATCGTGGATAATATTCATGATAAAGTAACAATTTATATAACAACATTTATTAGAAATTAAAAGTGCAATAATATTGATTCTATACATCGTTTCATTACGATGTATAGTAAGGGAGGAATTTTGAATTTTCAAAATAACCCCTCTTCCGATTTCCCATGTCCGATTTCAGCTGTTCATTTAAAACGTTTATATATATATATATATATATATATATATAAACTTGACAGGTATTGGCAGGTTGGATGGACTGTGAGGAAATGTTTCGGAAATCGCGCCATGAGTACTCATAGCTGAAGGGAATAATGTTAAAAGTCCGTCACGCAGGGGCGGAGTAAACTAAGCAGATTTCCCACATGAATTTTTACAGTAGAGAAATCTGCCAAATAAAAGCTGCAGTAGGAAGGGATCTCTAAACATATTCACGAGGGACGAATAGTTCCGGAAACGGCCACCAGAGCTCTCGACGGAAAGTCCGGAACATGGCGGGGTTCCGCCAACCACACACACAATATAAATGCAAATATCTCGGTTAATATTCAAGATACAGAATAAATGTATAGAACAATATTTATAGTAAATTTAATTTACAATAAGATTAATTCTATACAACATTTCGATCCGACGCATAATAACGGAGATATTTTGATTTGATATTTTCAAAAATCCCCCCTCTAAACCCCCCCCTCCCACCGGTCCGATTTCAGCCATTAACGAACTTGATCTTTCTTTTTACATAAAAGGGTTAAATTCCGAGTTTGGTAACGATCAAACAAAAATTACGACCGCTCGAGCGTTAACAGACAAATATATATATTATATATATATAATTTTGAACGGACCTCATTTTCGTCATCTCCTGGGTAGGATCGATGAACATTTGAAGAAATTTGTCGAAACTCGCGTCATGAGTACGACCTCAATAGCTGATTTCCCTCAAGGGAAATCTGGTAAAATGGTACTAGTGCCATCCCGGGTATAACCTCAATAGTTGTTACTACCAACAACCACAGCCTGATACAGATAAAGAAGCACACTTAGTGTTGCGTAGTGAATATTAATTACGAAACATAAGCAATTACAATTCGATAGCTGCCGTTGGGGAGCCATTAAGCAATAGAATCTATGTTTATTCAAGACATGAACATATCAGCTTCAGAGCTGGCTAGAAATTATAATTCAGGAGTGTTTGACAGAAGTGATAAGGAGAGCTGATAAGGATGGAGGGAGTTTATCTGCCGAAGCCCGTGTAGCAAGATATTAGCAATGCAAATACCGATATCGAACATAGCCGTGTCTAGACGATAACCAATAACAATATCTTATCCCTACTCTTGAGTAAAATTTCATCAATTTCATTGACGACTTAATGGACTTTGCACGTGCTTCTACTCTAACAAGTATAATATCTTCAAAGTCGATATTACCAATGTAAATGTTTCACCAATACCTAACGATATGCAAATTGCATACCAGATGCGTCTAAACATGTCCTATTTGATATCATCTAAACTAAATAAAAACATTTCTCCTGCTGTCAGAAGGACCCCTCCCTCACGTATAACAAATAATTATCAGAGAACATTTCATGAGACGGAATTTTATAAAGTCCGTCATAAAAGGCTGTGTAAACTAAGAAGATTTCCCCTCCATTTCTCCCGTAGTAAATGTTATTCATTAGCTTCCATTTTTTTCTACTAAGGCTAATTCGGACGAGTCATCTGCAGATTAACATCCTTTTCTACCCAGGGCAAGGACTTATTATTTTATTTAATGAGTTCGTCACTAAAGAAAATCCTATTCCTCAGGTGAACTCCCAACTAAAGGTTTACCAATTGAGATTAAGACCAACGCTTTTACTCACATGACCCTTAGTAAAAGACAAGAATTAGCAGGTTGATAGGAATTGAAATGTAAATAATTTTCATATATTGTTTCCTTTCACTTTATCCGAATTTTTTTTGGTTTGGTTACAGTGTTATTTTTATGAAGTATCTTTGTCGTTTTTTATTTTGGCATTATGCTATTCTTTCTTGGTTACTATTTTCGGGGTTTTTGTACTTTGTTGTTGCCTATATTTTTTTTGTTCTTCGTTGATATCTATTTTTTGTTGTATTTCTATTCTATTAGTTGTTTTCTATTTTTAGTTTCTGGTTTTATTATTTCTTGTCGAGCAATACCTCCATTGTTGCGAAGCTCTGAAATGTATAATGAAATAAAATAAATCATTTAGTATTGGACATCTATAGCAAAAATTAATAAGACAGCATTTATAGGTCATTAAACTTATATTATTATTGGATATATGTAAACAATTTTCTATCGTATTAATATTAACCCTTCACAGACAAGGAATATGAAAATTACATTGCAGGTAAGCTGGGTCACGGGTGACCCAGTCATATTTATAGCACATTTTTTTCATTTTAACAAAAATATTCCAGTTGTTGTTGTTTTTTTTATATAAAAAAAGAAAGTATAGTTTGAAAAATTGATTTTATTTAGCAATATACATAATATGATAAAAATACAAAAACTTACATTAGTAGGAACTATACTTAAATTAGTAGGAACGTAGAGTTCCAGACCTTTGGTACCTTTGGTATCCGTATAGGATAAAAGATAAAAATTAAACGAGTAAACTCCTAGAAGGGAAAAAATAAAAAAATTCCAGCTATAAAAGACGAGAAAATTTAATAAAATCTTAGTGATTAAATAATTGTCAGTAAGTTATCAGTCTTCCATTTCATCCGGCAGTCCAGCAATAATTTTTCCTACTCTGAACAGTCAAAAACTTTCCAGATCAAAATAAATAGTTTAAACTCTTACAGAAAAAATATATATAAAAAAATACTCTACGGAAAAAAGAATAAGAAAATGTGAGGGATAAAAAATCAAAAAAAGGGAATTAACTCTTAGTAATGAAAGTTCACTAATACTTCAAACTCAGAACAATCTAACAATCTTCTATTTCTTCATCTTCTTCAGGTGACACTCTGGTAATGCATCGAGAACAAATACTTAGCCTATGCTCAGCACATAGGCAATGAGCGCAGTTTGATGTACCCTTACGATCTCTTGATTTTTCAAAAAAGCACACCGACGTCTTGAAGTGCTGGGTCCAGGCTGATTCTCAATTTCTTTTTCATCAACTCTCGGAAAGAGGGGAGGGGTACCGTGCACTCCCCCTCCCCTCCTTCCCTTACTTTACTCAGAATATTATTTTTACCAACCTCCGGGTCACCGGCGACTCAGCCTTGCCTGTGAAGGGTTAAATGAGATATTAGGTATTTTCGATTTTCCTCCCTTCCATACTCCCCCTCCATATGATACTATTTCAATGTTTAGCGAATATAATCTACTTTGCTACAGATGACCCTGTTTTTAAATTGGTTAGAAATGTACCTATCCATACAGGGTTCAAAAAAAATGATTAGTTGATAGCATCTTATTTATTTTCATAAATATAAAAAGGTATATGAAAATTTATAAGAATATCAGTATATTATCAACAATATAGGTTATGATACTTTTCTTGAGATATATCTTTTTTATATATTTATCTTTGATCGAGCCTTATTTTCTGCATTTAATAGGTAGCTTTATGACTGCAGACTTTTGACGAAATATTCAAAAAGGAATTAAATGGTTAAATCTCAATATTTTAATTTATTTATTTGATTTAATAATATCCATGTCTTACAACAGAGGTGACTCTCACACAAGTGTTTTACGTAGTTACTCCCAATGGCTGATTTTCCTAAATAATGTCTGATAAATGATGTCAATGCATGTTTTTGTTATTTTCATTTCAAATTTTGAATACAAGTAGTTTGTGGACCTTGAATGAGATAATGTAATTCAATTCTATTAAAAGTGTCCTGTAACTGAATTAACTAATCCTAAGTAAGTGCTTGCTCGCTTCTTGCTGCGGTATTTTGCTTTGATGAATGGTTCGACTCGTTTTGCTTAATTTGAATCAGTAATTAGTTCGGAGGGCAAAGTTTCACAAGTTATGGAAACTCTTGTTTCTCTCTGTTGAATTAGTTAAATGCGCGCTGAATAATCCCTCCGTAGGAGGCGGATATCATAAAGGGCTGAGTTATTGGCGATTTTACTGGTAATTATCGTCCAATCATTGTACAGCCAATATGAATTTAATTTACCAACGTCCTATTTGTTGGTGATTGGTGGAAAGGGCACTCGGGCCTGGAGGCTAGAGAGTTAGAGGTTGCATGTATTAAGGATCCAGTTAGCTTTTGTTGTGAAACGGAGTATAGGCTGAGGATAGAGAATTTAGAGATCTGAGTGCAGACGGATTCAGGTTTTACAAGGAGACGCCTCTAAGCGTAAAAGATTGGAACTATTGAATGAGGAGATGACTGAAGGTGCATAACTTTTAGGGCCTATAGAGTGCCGAGTGTACGAAATATTGGGCGATGAAGAGTGATGAATTTAAGAATGAAGTAGTTCTTCAGGTGAAATTAAGATGTAGACGTGTTGAGAGAAAGTGTTAAGTCAAGCTGCGGGCAGGACTAAAATGATATTGCACGTTATCAGAGTAAGAAATAAATGCAGAAGCCATAGAAATAAATTAACGCAAGATGCTTAAGAATACTAACAAAGTCCGTCACGTAAGGGCTGCGTAAACTAAGCAGATTTCCCTCATGCTGGTGTGAAACTCGTTACGCCACATATTATGACTAAAAACCAGAATTACTCCCTTATTATTTGGGTTACGAAAAAATGCATAAAACACAACTGTATATCATCAACATTTTATCAAAATTGTTCTATAACGTTTTTCTTAATAAGAATCCCGCAGATATCTTGAATTTTCAAATTCCCCACACCTTCCGCTTTTCCACCACCCCTAAAACAGTTCCTGGTTCCCCAAATAACAAATATGGCCTTTAGTGTTGAGTGAAAAAGTTAAATATCAAATAAACATTTCCATGACAATAAAAAATCGTAATTAATGACGTCATCACACAATGAAATTGCATTTATCTCCCGTAATAAAGGTCTCATAAAAACGATATTCGGTATTTAAGTTTCAAATATAGTTATGGCTGAAATGGGACCAGTGTGGGGGGGGGAGGTTAGAGGGAGAAAGTTCAAAATATCTCCGGTATTACACGTCGGATAGGAAATTGGTATAGAACCAATCTTATTGTAAATAGAATGCGCTTACATGTTGGTATATACATACTTTCTGTTTCTTGAATATTGACCAAGATGTTTGCATTTTTAGTTTTCAGCCTCAGTAAACCCCCACTTCTACTCATGTTATATAAACTATAACCTGATATTAACGAGCCACATTTTTCGAAACTTAAATACAAAATATTGTTTTCATTGGACTTTTTCTGAGTAAGATACATGCAGATACTTTGTGAGATAGCATCATCAACGTTACGTACTTAACTCTAAAATGTTTATTTAATTTATACCATACTCGATATTTATCCCTTTCATTCATAATTTAATTTTATAGTCGTTTACGGCTGAATTTGGACTAGAAATAGAGAAAGGAGGGGCTAGAGGGTGGATTTTAACATTCAAAATATTTCTGTCATTAAGGGTCGAATTGAATAATGTTAAAGAAACAAAGTTGTTAATGTTCGGCAGTTGTTGTTCCACACACTTCAAATATAAGTGAGTTAATATTATTTTCGGGCTACAGTAAGCCACCTCTACTACTCATGGAATTTTAGCAGATTTCCCTTAAGGGAAATCAGCTATTGAGGTCGTACTCATGACGCGATTTTCGAAAATTTTCCTCAAATGTCCATCGATCCTACCCAGGAGATGACGAAAATGAGGTCCGTTCAAAATTATATATATATATATATATATATATATATATATATATATATATATATATATATATATATGTGTGTGTGTGTGTGTGTGTGTGTGTGTGTGTGTGTGTGTGTCTGTTAACGCTCTGGCGGTCGCAATTTTTGTTTGATCGTTACCAAACTCGATATTTAAATGTTTTATGCAAAAAGACAGATCGAGTTCGTTAATGGCTGAAATCGGACCTGTGGGAGGGGGGGTTTAGAGGGGGATTTTCAAAAATTCGAAATATCTCCGTTACAATACGTCGTATCAAAAACTTGTATAGAACCAATCTTAGTGTAAATTAAATTTACTATAAATATTCTTCTATACATAAATAATCTTCTCTAACTTGAATATTAACCAAGATATTTGCATTTTTATTAAATTTGGGCCGTAAGGGACGACTGAGTTTCCCGCCAAAAGCTAGTTCGGCCTTTTTCCGTAACTGTTCGGCTCTCGTATGGAGATTTCTCTATTGTAAAACTTCACGTGGGAAATCTGCTTAGTTTACGCAGCCCCTGTGTGACAGACTTTTTACTTTGAAATTCACCAATATACTGTGAGATGACATTACTAATTTTTCATTCAAGCCGTGGGGAATTCTTTCCAGATTTTTTTTTATTTTGAATTTTCACCAAACACTCATGGTGAATAGTTGTTAAAAATGGAGGCTATAGCCTGCTCACTACGTCACTGGGATAAAAACAAATAATCCAATCAGGTGGGCTTTTGTTCGTTAATTATAAAGGCAGGGAGGTAATTAGTGGGCAGAGGGAGGGGGGAGCCCCCATGAAAGGTCTGGATATTGTTTCGGATCCACTAGTAGGGTCATCATCAGGGCTAGAGCTCTCACTAGTTCTATTGACCCCGCAACAAAACCTCATTAAGTCCTATCAAGATACTATTCATCGCCGGTGACGTACTCATATTTACTCCAGGCGCTCTACCACCTAGTTGCGCCTTACACACGCCTCTTTCCTCAGCAACACTTTCTCTGCCAATTGCCAACTTAATAAGCCAACTCTCGCGTAAGCCAAGCAAATTTTCAACGCGTTTAATTGAAACGCTCATGATAATACCTCAAACTCTGTTTTAAGAAGATTTCCCTGAAACGGCAAAAGTCCGTCACGCAGGGGCTGCGTAGACTAAGCAGATTTTCCACCTTCTGGTATGACGTACTATTGATCTCTTCTCAGCACATATTCTATATTTGTAAATAAAACGCAGATGAGTTGTAGTCGGGGTTTACTGAAGGATAAAAACAAGAAAGAAGAATAACCCGCTTAATGTTTCGGCTTCGAAAAAAGTCCGCCACGCAGGGGCTGGGTAAACGAAGCAGATATCCCTCGTGATGTCCAACAATAGAAAAATCTACATACTGGTAACACAATAGCACCGTCGACATCAAGTGAATAAATACAAACGATAATAAGAAACCTCCAGACGGGAAGAAACCTGAAAAGTAAACAAACAGGTGTGCCAACATCTCACAGGAAAGAGAAACAATTACTGAAATATATATGAATATAACATCTTAATTTTATTGAAAACTATTTACAATATATAGTACTGTAATTTATAATGGATCAGAATAATTTTTATCTCAATCAATCAAATTTTAGTAGTCCATAAAACATATTTGCATTTATCTCGTATAATAAAGGTATCTTGTAAACAATTTATGGTATTTAAGCTTCGAATAATGTGGTTTATTACATAACAGAGTATTGTTTATATAACTTGAGTAGAAGTGAGGGTTTGAAGGCAGAAACTGAAAAATGCATATATCTTGGTTAATATCCCAGACAGAGAATAAATGTATATAACAATCATTATAATACATTTAATTTGCAATAAAATTGGTTCTATACAATTTCCCTATCCGCCTTATAGTAACGGAGATATTTTGAATTTTCAAGATTGAATACCCCCCTCTAACCCCCCCCCCCTCCCAGTGGTCCGATTTCAGCCATTAACGAACTTGATCTTTATTTTTACATAAAACGATTAAATATAGAATTTGGTAACATTCAAACAGCAATTGCGACTGCTAGAGCATTATATATATATAGAAAATTTTGAACGAATTGAATATTGAAATTTTTCAAAACTCGCGTCGTGAATACGACCTCCAATGGCTGATTGCCCTTATGGGAAATCTGCTAAAATATATAGAACAACAATTATAGATTATCAATAGTATAACAAAATTTTTTTATAGTATTTTTAGTATTCTCTCCTTCTAAACTCCCCCTGATCCCAGGCCGATTTCAGGCACTAACGACTATGAACTTTAGTGATGAGTTAAACATCACGGCATATATCAAATAGACATTTTCGAGTATAGGGCATAAAATCTCAATTGATGACGTTATAACACTTATTTGCATGTATTACACAAAGTAAAAGGATATTTTACTTTTCATCCTTCGGTAAACCCCCACTCCTACTCATGTTATATTAACAATAAGTTTTTATATCAAGAACCACTTTGTTCTAAGCTTGAATACGAAGTATTGTTTTTAAGACTCCTTTATCATGCGAAATACAAACGAATTCTTTATGTGAGGAAGTCATCAATTGAGGTTTTCAAATGTATGTTTGATTTATACTATACTGGATATTTAATCTTTCTCCCAAAACGCTGGACGGTAGAGGAACCAATTGATCTTGTTTAACAGTTTCATTCAATACTAAAGTCCGTATTTGTTATTAACTGAAATCGGCCCTGGAATAGTAGGGGTGTAGAGGGGGGATTCGAAAATTTAAAAATAAAATGAGTCAGATCCAAGTTATAGCACTAATCTTGTTAAACTATTGACGTTCTACAATTGTTGTTCTATGCGTTTTTTCGTAAGTATTAAGCGAGTTATTCGTGCTTCCTTGATTTCTGATGTCAGTAACCCCCTCCCTCTTCCTATTCATCAGCTATTTACATATAAATAGAGCATGTGTAAGATGAGATCACAAGTGTGCTATACCAGCTTGTGAGAAATCTTCTTAGTTTATGCAGGTGACGGACTTTTTTCCTGACTCCTCTTTACATATATGTGTGCATAAGTGTTTGCCAATTTTTGTTAATGGAGAAATGAAGTGGGCAACACAACTCATCAACATGAGTTAGACCATATAACTCATAATCATGGTTATGGTAGAATAAACGTTAATCATTCCTATTTTTCTTTTCAAAACATCAGGGTTAATCTTAGCCACGTGAGTTAGAGCGTCGTCCTTAATCTCACATGGTAAATCTTGAGTGGTGAGTTCAATTCTCTCCTGGACAATGGGAATTTATTAAGAGACAAACTCATTAAATATAATCCTTAGTCCTATCCTGGCTAAAAAAGGGTGATAACATGTAGATAACTAGTATCAAACAGCTTCAGTAGCATTAAGTAGACGTTAATAAATCATAATAAATGAAAGTTTCTCACCGAAAAACCAATCTCATTCTATTTTATCTACCTATGTATTATTAAAATTTTTTGTATACGTCTGTAGTATAATTTTTTATTCTTATTCGTATATATAGCATGGACAGTAAAGGAGTAATAAACTCATTTATTGACTAAATGTTTTTTATCTATTCATTTTATTTTAGACAAAACACGTGAAGGAGGTTGGAATTTTGTTCACTATCGAAAAGAAAATACTTAAAAATTATCCTTTATTTGAATGAAAATGCTGTCTAACCGACCTTGTTTACGTTGTAGGATATAGCGGTTATGAATACAAACAGCAGCAGACAATTCCTTTGAACTAGCAAAATTATGTAACAAATAGTTTTATCGTGGACAGCTGCTCTGTGAGGTGTCTGTGATAATGAAATGACATGGCAAATGATGTACGAGTTGATAAATGATATTCTGGCAGTGATATTCCAGTCTGTTAACTTTGAATGTCATTAGGAAGTTCTTCTCCGGAAAACAACTGGGCCAAAGAGAGAAAGCAAAGTCTACCTCAGATTATGAACGGGATTGTGCTTTTTAACTTTTAATGAATTTATTTTCTCTGGCTTAATACTTAATTAAAAATAAAAGAATCCAATTTACATAAAAGTTGTCATTCTGCAACAGTAATTATTTTCCGAGCCAGTGATAACTTCAATTTGAAGTCATCCATAAGAGAGGACAATAGGGAATGTTGCAATATAACTATGCAAATAAATTCAACATTGTGAAAATATGACCTATTTAACTTTACTTAACTAATCTATTGCGGAAGGACGACAAAAGAATGAAAACTTCAAATGACTATTCAAATCATTTTTATTTTTCAACTAGTTTCGCGTCCGTATCATCCCTCATCAGTAGACTTACAAAGAAACTAAACTAACGGCTTCATATTTCTCTATGACCTTCCACTAGCCGTACCAGTCAGAGAATGGCTTACAAAGTATGGCGGGTTATGTCAGTGGATTTATATCGAATAACCACGAAATAAAAATATATCGATTATCACTAATGATGTGTAGTCTAAATCTTAAATTTGAAATTTATAATTGTATTAATAATTTCTCATTTATGATTTAACGGTTCAAGTTTCCATTTTTTGTTGACCTTCCACCAGAGACAAGTTAAGTAAATTCAACAAGTTTTAATGCATATTTTCAGCAGGAGGTCAGCCTGGAGAATTTATTCGTTAAGTTTAATACTTACAGTGAACTCGCAAGTGCAGATAACAGGATTTTTTTTAGGGAGGGCTAGAAAAGAGGAGAACTACATTGAAATAACGTTTATAATGAGTACTGCAAATCTCTAATAATGCTTAAATTGAAAGTGGACAGTGCAATTTTGAAAATATTTTTAGCGTAAGTTTAAATGATAATATTTATAATACATTTTTATTTATTTATAATATAATTTATTAGTAACATTTTTGTATTCTATTTCTTTTTTGTAAAAACTCATATTTTAGTAAGACTGGTAGAAGAAAAATGACAACAATCTGCTACAAATTAAAGAAATTACTGAGCGATTAAATACTGCAAGTAGAAAAATTCGAAAACAGGAGGTTGTTCTTACATATATCCGATTTGGATACTCTAACTTAATACTATTATTTATTGAAAGGCCTAATTCCCCCAACCTGCGATTGTTGTAATGTTCATCTCACTGTCCCACATCTTCTCCTTAATTGTAAAGAATGCAATCTTCCAAGAACAGCATTGAACCTTAAACCAAACTTAGGAGTCGTCCTTAGAGACGATTAAGAAGATTTCAAAAGGTATTTTGCATTTTTAATAGAAACTAGTTTGTTCCAAGAACTATAGGTTCTAATGACAACGGTAGACAATAGCAGTATATTGTAATAAATAAATGAAGCAATCACTAATATTAATAATGAAGGATTCACTTACAAATACATTCACGTAGAAATTTGATGTGGACAATTTGTACTCCTATTAAATAAAATAAACAAAAGGCTCTGCTATACTTCATTAAAAATAATTATATTGGACATCGTAAACGTTATGTCCGTTCCAAAGCATCAGATAGAAAAATGCCATAGAAAAAAATTTCACGTTAAATAGTACCGTCAAAGATTTTTACCCCTTTTTGAACAAAAAGGGTCATGTACAATTAAATTCTACTTTTCCTTCTAAAAAGGAAGTAAACAAACTTGAACGACCATAATTTTCGTAACATTTGGGTAAGTGCAGTGGGAATTTGAGGGAGCTTTATAGAAATAGAGACAATGGAATAACGACGATAGAATTCCATTAATACACACTAGAGTGCAGGATTAACGCGCTGGTATATTAGGGCGTGGGAAACTCGCCCGCAGAACTAACAAATTAACGAAATGTCCCTTGATGCTATTCTAAAAAGTTTGCCTAATCCTTTGAAATGAACCTAGCGAATGGATGCATGCCACTCAACAGCTGGGCTACACCAATT